>MU182122.1:403502-479659 GCA_016904865.1 Pissodes strobi
AACCATACCTATAAAGGGATTCCTGTCTATAAAAAAACGAGTGTAATGAATTCCGAGACGAAAGACCCGGGACAAATTTTAATAAATAAATTGCAAAATCGGAGGACAATTTCTACAGTACAGGTTAGACGTAATTTATTTCATGCATGACAGCAACAAAAATTTTGTATAACGTCGAAAGCTCTACTTTGAAGTATTTGCTTTGAAGCTCGAGAGTAGTAAAGATTTAATCTCTGCGAAAAAATATAAAGCCCCTAAGCAAGTTACCTTATAAATAGTCCGTCGTAATCAAAATTTAATATCGAATATAAAGAATATTTTATTATTAAGATTGAAAATGTTTCTGTTATCCTAGTATAGGGCCTGAAATCGTGACAAAGTGCATGCTGCATTTGTCTCATAATGTCATACGCCTGAGAGATCATGTTAGTTTGTTTATTTATACTTAAATTTGATCATAAGTTATCGGAATATATTCAAATTACTAGAATAAATTGGGTCTAACTGAAACTAAGCGAAAGTTAATTGAACGACTAACCAAAACTAGTCAAAAAGTAACCAAAAGGCACCAACGATGAATGTACAGGATACAAAAATTAAAGTAAGGTAAAACTAACAAAAACGAAGTGAATTTTAACGACTAACCAAAACTAACAAAAAACATTAAATTTGATTATGACGAATCGGAACCGATTCAAATGACTAAAATAAATTGGAACTAACTGAAAGACACCGAAAGTTGTAGAGTGCATTATTTATAAATTATTTCTTTTCTTTCAATTCATTTGTATTTATAATGTACATAAAATGTCTTTTCAAAACTGCGTATATAGATCGATGTTCCTTCAAAATAATGAGCTAGTCAATGTAGACTGTATTATTCAATAATGTACTTGATATATTGAATTTTTAGGTACTATTATATAAATGTTGCTTTTGAATAATAAAAAAGTCAAAGTAAAGTGCACCATTTGTTTTCGTTTTTGGTTTCGGCATAAAAATCCGGCGACCACATTACATGTCGGATTAGTGGAGCAGGTAATCTTGGCGACGAGTTTACCACTGCCGTATGAAAGCTATACAAAGTCTTATTTATTAGCGCTTATCTGGAGCTTGAAAGGTCATTTTGACCGTGCTCGAATTTCAGGCTTTTTCTATTTAGTTGCATTTGCTAATCTATATAATGTGTTGATGTGTTGATTGTTCTTTATGGATTAGAAAGAAGTACGTGGGAAGAGAAAAAGAACCAAAACATTAAGTTAGTCAGAAGTTAGTAGAAGTCACGTAAGGTCTTCGAGCCTGTAGCTGCTCTGCCTTGTTTTTATAATACGATAATAACAAAATGACATTTGAGCCTTTTGTTGCTCGGCTCTGATATTACGCTCGAAAGTCGCATTTCTGAAGCCCTAAATTACTTTGTAAATGTTCTCTCCGCCCTTTTAGTATTGCTCTGTTTTTACTTAAATGTTATCGCGAAAGTTGGAAGAAGTTTTGGAAGTCAAAGTGTATTTTGACCACTTACAAGCAGTTCTCTAGATGGTTGTTCGTTATAGTTAGTAAGAAGTGAGAAAAGGAACGCGTAGTGATCAGACTGATTAGTGATTAATTTGAAGTTGTTTTTAATTTAGTTTTAAAGCATTGGTGTGGATATTTGACACTAAGTGTGTTGGACGAAGAATAGGTTTACATTTTCTTCTGTAAATGGACGTTTCGTTTTAATAATTGTCATTAAAATTAATCAAATTTGGACTTTTGTGTTTAATGTGGGTTAATGTAACTTTTCCTGAGACAACAAATTCAGCCTATGGCTGTGATCCTTCGAACATTTAACCAGAACCAGTTACGCGGTTCTACGACATAACCCAAGTGTTATCCACTCTCCAACATAAACAAAGGAATTAAAAGCACCAAAACGGGCTAAAATATATCGGAAGAGATTAAAAATAGTATGTATATTAAAACTAACCTAAATTAATCCAATTTTGGCGACTAATCAAAATTAACCAAAAGCATTAAACTGGGTTATAACGTATCGGAACCGGCTCAAATGGCTAAAATAAATTGAAACTAACTGAAATTAACTGAAAGCTGATTGAACGACTAACCAAATGTAACCAAAAGCATTAAAGAGGGCTAAAGCGTATGGGAACAGATCAAAAATATTAAAGTCAGTTGAAACTAACCCAAATTAACCTAATTTTGGCGACTAATTAAAATTAACTAAAAACATTTAAATTGGTTGTAACGTATCGGATCCGGTTCAAATTACTAAAATAAATTGGAATTAACGAAAAGTAACCGAAAGCTGATTGAATTATTAACCAAAAGTAACTATGTAGAAGAACTAAATCGGGCTAGAACGTATCGGAACAGATTAAAAATATTGAAGCAAGTTAAAACTAACCCAAATTAACCGAATTTTGGCGACTAACCAAAACTAACAAAAAAAAAATGGTTATAAAGTATCGGAACCGGTTCAAATGACTAAAATAATTTAAAGCTAACTGAAATCAACCGAAAGTTGATAGAACGACTAATCAAAAAGGGCTAAAAGGTATCGGAACAGATTAAAAATATTAAACTAAGCCAAATTAACCGAATTATGGCGACTAACTTAAATTAATTAAAAACATTCAATTTAGTTATAACGTATCGGAACTGGTTCAAATAACTAAGATAAACTCACTGAGGGTAACTGAAAGCTAATTGAATGACTAACCAAAAGTAACTAAAACCTGGAAAATGCGCTCAACGTATCGTAATAGATTAAAAATATTGAAGTAATTTAAAACTAAACCAAATTAACCGATTTTGGCGACTAACTAAACCTATCCAAAAACACTAAAATCGTTAATAACGTCTTGGAGCCGGATCAAATGGCTAAAATAAATTAAAACTAGCTGAAATTAACCGAAAGTTAATTGAACGACACACCAAAAACATCAAAAAGGGATAAAACATATTAAATTAAATTAAAAATATTAAAGTAAGTTGAAACTAACTTAAATAAACCGAATTTTGGCGGCTAGCTAACATTAATGAAAATCATTAAATTGGTTATAATGCATCGGAACCGATTCAAATGACTAAAACAAAATAAAACTAACTAACTAACCCAAACTAACCGAAAGCTGTTTGAATGACAAATCAAAACTAATCAAATTTAACCAATAGCACCAAAACAAGTTAAAACGTATTAGAATAGGTTACAAATATTAATGTAAGTTAAAACTAACCAAAATGAGCCGAATTTTGGCGACTAACTAAAAGTAACCAAAAACATTAAATTTGATTATAACGTATCAGAGTCGGGTCAAAGGCCTAAAATAAATTGGATCTAACTGAAACTAATAGAACGTTGATTGAACGACTAACCAAAAGCGCCAAATAGGGCTAAACGATTCGGAACAGGTTAAAAATATTGCAACACTTATATGTTAATAGATTTTCCTATCTACGAGTAGAGAGTAATTTTTTTAGGTCTTCATATCCACATATTTTTTATTTTTTTTTATTATGATAATGTTTAATATTAATGTTAAAATGCATTTCTTTAATTAATTATATTATAAACATTCGTGCTTGTATTTTTCCTTACCTTTAAAAACTATTTGAATTACAAACAAATCACATTTTTTGCGGTTTTATTCATAATTTTCAAAAAAGTCTAATTGTTGAAATTAATAAAAGATGAAACTTTATCAAATTTTTCATAACATTTTTAAACAAGACCTGAGACGACCTCCTGCCACTTTTTCGGAAGACCTATATACTCCTGCCATAATTTTATTTATGTAAAAAAAATATTATCAATTGATATAAATCATAAAAGTAATTTTTTTTAGCATTTCAACAATAATTTTGATGGATGGATGAATTTGATGGAATCTGGCTTCGGCAGGAGCTAGAAAATTAATAAGGTCTTGACATAATTACAGAAAGAATTTATTTCGACGCGTCAGATTCTTTTTTATTTATTTGTGCACAAAGCATAATGTAATATTAAAAAATTTATGGACATGTATCTCAGTCGATATATTCATAAACGCATTCCACAAACGTGGATATATCTTCGGTTTCAGAATCATCACTATTGCAGGAATCACTGCCACGTTGTATATGCTCCATTTTATCATCGTCATCTTGTTCTTTACTGACCGTATGAGATTCTGTAAAATAATTATAAATCATTTGAATATTAGTGGCATTGTTTTATCTATTATTAATAACTATGTAGAGAAAATATTATTATTACCTGCGTCGTGGGTTTCAGCAATTTGATCAATAATTATGTCGGTGATTGTAGTTGGTAACTGGTCACCCTCAAACTATAAGAACTCCAGTTTATTATCAGCTTCTTTCCATCCACAATCTGTAGGAGATAGCGACGTAGGGTGTTGGAAGTGTGCATTAATCTTTAATTTGGGTTAGTTTTAACTTGCTGCAATATTTTTAATCGGTTCCGATACGCTCTAGCCCGATTTAGTTCTTCTAGTTACTTTTGGTTAATAATTCAATTAGCTTTCGGTTACTTTTCGTTAATTCCAATTTATTTTAGTAATTTGAACCTGAACCGATACGTTACAACCAACTGGAAATATGAGTAACCCTCAGAATTTGTTGTTTTCAGTTAGTTTCAGTTTGTTCCAATTTGCTTTAGTAATATGAACTGGATCCGATACATTATAACCAATTTTAATGTTTTTGGTTAGTTTTCGTTAGTTGCCAAATTTGGGTTACTTTGAGTTAGTTTTACTTACCTTGATTTTTTTTAATCTGTTCTGATACATTTTAACCCTTTTTGGCGGTTTTGGTTAGTTCGGGTTCGTTCAATCAACTTTCGGTTATTTTCACTTAGTTTTAATTTATTTTTGTAATTTGAACCGATTCCGTCCACTACTAACACGATCTCTCACGCGTGTGACGTCATGTGTGGCAAATGTAGCATGCAGTTTTTCGTAATTTGATAGCCCATAATAGGAAAACAGAAACATTTTGTTTGTTAATAAATATGTAATATGTATATAAACAATAGATCATTGTTTATGCATACTCCGTAACACCATACTCTGTAACACCAGATGTTGAAGTCTCTGATAATGATTGTACACTGCTCGTAGAGAAGGAATCATTACCCTATTTTTTATATTTTGCTTTTAATGCTGTGAAAATACTCAAACACTTGGAATGATAGCCTTCCGTGTCAGATAAGGCCGTTGGTAATTTCACATCTTTTCCGTGCAAATTATTTTTCTGACGAATTTCTCAAATTTCCGTGTATTTAATCAAACGTTCTTGTGTAAAGAAAATATATTTTTTCTTTTTTTGAATTGCAAAAAACACAAACTGGCTTGAGTGTAGACGTCATGGAAAATAGTAAATGTGTCGTATTCATATTAAGTTTTCACGTCTGTCAGATATCACTGCACCAAGCGGACTAAGCATCAGTCATACATATGGAATTCAAAATGCCCAAACATCTGCCTTACATCAGGCCCTATTGTGTACAACAGGACGACAGGTAAGACCCCTTTTCAGATGCTCATTTCAAATGAACATTACCTGTCCCTAACGCGTAGATACCTGTGTATGTAACTTAATGTTTAACGCATTGACAACCTTTGGATTTGGAAGCCTAGAATTGGTGAATATATAAGGTGTTCGCGCTTAACAACTTTGCTCCTGCCGAAGCCAGGTTCCATCAAATGACTGGCAGGATATGTTTTTTAGTTACCTTAATTATTGATGCTGAAATGATGGCATGAGTATATAGGTCTACCGAAAATGTTACAGGAGGTCATTTTATCTCTTATTTAAATGTTATTGAAAAGCCAAAAGAAGTTTCAACTTTTATTTTTTTATGCATTTGCAATTTTTTTCCAACATATTTGGCATGCCGCTGTCAACCGTTGTCCCGCTAACGAGATGGCAGGAGTTTGTTCTCTTGATCAGTGATATTAATATTACAATATAAAGGATAAATCAAGTTTTATGAAATGTGACAACAAAAAGTGTCGCTAATTTTTTCAAGCATGCGAGTGAAATTTTCAACCCGAAAGTTAGTTTTTTTTACATGTCATTATAATCATCAAAGTTAATCAAAATTAGGGTGTCCACCCCTTCTAGTGTTTACTATATAAAATAACATTTCTTGAAATTTAGTATTGTTCGCGATATACCTAATAGGATTTAGCGAGAAGTTCATTTGGCCATAGCGATATTACTAATAACTGACCAAATGTATAAAGCAAAATTAGTTAAATTAATTTCAAATTCTCAGTTACAATTAATATAAAATATTAATAGGCGTAATGCTTCGCTTGTTCCTTTCATGAACCCATTTATATAATAGGCATAATATAATGAAAATAAATGCAAAATTATGAATTAATTTGTACCAACATAACGTGAATAGAAAATAATTCGAATGCCTAAAATTTAATATTATGACAAATCTGTTATTAAATTTGAATATGCATGAACTGGTATAAGGAGAATTAATTAAATGCAAAAACAGTATCCCGTTTCGTTTTATTCGAATTACGGATCTACTGCAGCCATAATATGCTTTGATTGTGAACTATACGAAAACTTAATAATATACGTACGGAGCTTCAACTCCATTACATTCTATGCGATGTATATTCCGGGGTAATTTTTGTCACAGTTGCCATTATTTATGTATTATTCGCTTAAAATATCTTAGTTAACCCAGAGTTAAGGTAACTTTTAATAACAGTACCAAAATTGGACAAGAAAGTTGGTAGATAGTCAATATAATTTACACTATTTTAACATGACATCCTCGCACAATTGATGGCAGAATGTCTGTTATTACTTTGAGTCGAACTAGGCGAATTATTACGAATTGTGAGAGTGCTCCATGTACCGAAGTAAGAAATGACGGAACTGTGACTATACGCATCTAAGATCAGTGACTTCATTCCCGGATTCAGGACTGCTTTCAAATCATTAATAAATAGAATAAACAGCACATGAAATCCCTGTAAAATGAAAATAATGACAAGCATTGCAAATCCAAATTATTAAATATTGTGTTGATGTATTTGGCATTCAGTTCAATTAGGTTCGTTGAACCGAGCTGCCTTTCTCTGCACCACTTATTTTTCACAAAATTAAACATAATGAGATGTTTAATATTTTAAAAGCTGTATCAACAAATTATAAGATTAGCTCTATAAACAAGATATTAGAAAGCGACATATTATGAAGAGCTATAGCATGAATTCTAATATGGAGAATATATTCAAGAAATTGAAAAGAATAAGTGCTCATACTAAAATGCTTTTGCACCATTTTTTGTATGGACTATGTTAAACATTTTAGATTCAGTCCAATTAAAATGGTTGATTGCTCTACCTATTTTTGTAGAATCAACATCGTCTTTTATCTTTTAATAAATTATAAATGTCGTTTATCAAACTAAATATTTGAATGGCTCAACCTATATGTAGGGTCAGAGTGCATAAGAAAAAAACCAGTAAAAAGTTGGATATAACTTTAGAGCTTCGAGTAAATCAGCTTAGATTATTACATCAACTTAAAGTTATTATCTCATTCATTAATATCCCAATTTTATCTTCCTTTATAACTAGCTGTATATCAAAAAGCCATAATAATTTCGTGTTCTCCCTTGTCATACTAGACCGGTAAAGCTCATAGAAATGTGAGAACCTCAGCTAGAACGATAAATGCCCAGGTCAAAACCGTTAAAAGCTAACTATTTAATTAAATAGAAGCGATAGTATTAGAAGTTATTATCTCAAAGGACAGGCCGATAGTGACGGCGTATATGTGTGCTGAACAGATATTGTAACTGAATTTCGTGTAAAAAGCCAGGCGCGGAACGACAGTGCACTATAACTCCATTAGAGCCGGTACATTTTCGAAGTAATAGGCTGCTTTCAACTCAATTCTCCGTTCGGTAATGGACGCTATTGTATAAAATACTGCTTCGAAACGGCTCAAATTTTTGTTTTAAACATGACAAGGAGAAGATAACACTATTAACTGATAACATTTTTATTAAATTTTCAATACTCTGAAAAAAAATTCGTGTAACTAATCCATATTTAATTACGAAATTTGAAAGTTTTCTACGTAAAAAAGGTGTCAATAGTTCATCTTGATTGAACTTACCGTGATTGAATGAATCAGGCCCATAAAGAAGTTAGCCAATAAAAATAAGAGTGGAATTGACATTTATGAATAAAGAAGCAATAACACCTATATCTCAAAGACCAACTGCTTACAAAATTTTTGCTCGTGCCTTATGGCTATTTGGACCGAAATTATAGGAGGGAAGAATGTATATCTTGCATAACAATTTCTCCAATATTGTGAAAAACATATTTCCTTAGGGTGTTCTTTCCTCTTTTTATAATGTGATATTTCCTAATTTATTTGTTTATTTAACTAATACTAATACCCTGTTCGTGCACTTTCCTAAAATAATGGGAAGATGTAAATAAGTGCTTTAAATTTCCTGCATTATTACTAACCATCTCTCTAAGTACATACATTCGTACATATGTATTAGAGACATTATTCATATATTCCTATAAAATATACACAGGCACCTTGCTTTTACATACATACATATGTATTTAAATTCATTGAGATCAAGCTCTAATATAATTTCATTACAGAGTTGGCAACAACGAAGACAAAACCAGCGCGATTAGTTTACCAATCACCTGCAATTTCATGGCTTCCGAATCGAAAATGTGATTTATTGTTGTTGCCTTGTTGCATTTTTTTGTAAACTCGGAGTACTTTTCGTGGTCAAGTACGTGAAAGTTGTGCCTAATATATCGTTGTATATTTAGTATACAATTTATATTGGTAGTCGTAGTTTTAAATACGTAAAAATGTGTTTCGAAGTGAAAAAGACATGTTGGTATCAGCGATTGTGAACGTCATATTTATAGTTTTTGTTCGTGCTTCACTGAATATTTTTTCAGGTAGTTTTGTGCTAACTTAGTGTAAGTAATTATGCCTCAGAAATGCTGCGTACCTGACTGCAAGTGGAATTACAAAAATTTGCCTGAAGTTCATGTTTTCGGTTTTCCAAAGAATGTAAGTACAACAAAAATGGCTAAAAGCTATCCCCCGAGATATATCTCAGCCGACAAATGAAACACGATGTATGTGAAGATCATTTTCCTGAAGGCAGTATATATAATAAAAAATACAGTTCAAGATTCAAGTACAGGTAAGACTTTAAGTTATTGATCTAAAAATGTCAAAATACGGCCAAGGAAAGGTGAAAGTGAAAAAGATTGATGAGTTAAATTTGTCAAAAGCCCTTGAAATAAGCAAAGTTGCATTTGAGGAACACGAAAAAAAAAACATGCATTTTGATAATTTTGGGGAGTTTATTGTCAAATTTTCGACGTTTGAACTACCGAAAGTTTGGTTTTCTGCCCAAAGTATGTCTGAAGGAGGTAATTAAATGTGTCCGACGAAAATTTTTTTTTTCAAAAACAATTTATTTTCAAAATTACGACTAACAATATGAATGCAAGTAATGGAATGACAGAAACAGCTAAATTACATATATTTATAAGCTAGGTTATACTGCGGTTGCAGTCTCCACGGTCTGGTCCAGGTCAGCAGGAATGGTACATGTAACTCATCCCTCCTTATGAAGCGAACATAACGAAATTTGGGTGCGTTTTTCATCCCCTTTGGAAGTTTCGTCGGATTGACACCTTCTGGAAATCCATTTTTGTATCTTCTTAGATAATATACACAGGGTGACTGCTACTACTATTGTTAGTGTGGTGATAGTAATAGCTCTCCATGTGATTGACTCGGCATCGTTTTCAACGGTTTCTTCGGTGGGCTGCAGTCTATATTGAGTCCTTTAGATTGAATATCTCCTCAAAATTGACTTTGCTGAGGTTTGCAATTTTATAGGATTGTGTTTTCCTGAGAGCATCGATGCGGATTTCTGGTAGGATCAGTGGTGTTCCCTGTTTAAATTGGGGGTTGTTTCTGAACTTCTTTTTTTCTACCGTAACTTCGCAATTCCTCGGGATTCTGATAAGCGTAGGCAGATCGATTTTTAGATATTGCTGGCAGGACCAAAATTTCTTTTTGCGACACCTGTTCGACTAAGGGTTCTTCCAGGTGGATTTCGTCAGCACGGCAATTGACAGTAGGGTGGTTTTTCAGTAGCTGAAGGGTGCATTCACCTCTGAGCTTGAGATTTTCGTGGCAGTAGAAAATATCTTCAACTTCTGGACAGCTAGTTTTTTTCAAATTGTATGTTGTCTCTTGCTTGTGCTAGGTAGGGGTATTTTGGAACCACAAGGGTCTTATTTTGGATGATAGGATAGAGGTGGTGGAAAATGAAGGTTTCTGATCTCAAAATTGGTGCGTGAATCGCAAAAATTACTTTGCCTTTAGAAAATGAGACTAGTATGATAAAATATTTTGAAGTTTGGAATAGCGTCGTTGTTATAGAGAGATTTTAAGTACTGTGTTGTGTGAATAATTTCGGTAACAGAAATAATTGAATTATGCAAAGCATTGAGTTTAGCAAAACATTATAGCTTCTTCTAAATTGTCTATGAGTGTTATTAGGTTTTGACAATCAAGGTTTGAAAACTACTAATTTCACTATCAAATGATGCTTGTAGCATTTTTATTCCTTGTTCTAGTCCATCTTGATTATTTGCTAAAGTCTATATAGTTTTAATATAATTATTTATCAGTTGTTTTGACAAGGGCATTTGAGTGTTTAAATGCTTTATAATATTTTTCTGATTTTGTTGCAGAGTATCAATTGCGTTGTCGTACCTATTACCATCGTCGGCATTTAGTGTGCCAAAAAGCCATTTATTTATTCTTCCCACTATATTGATAAGGCCTATTTTATTCCTAATGTGAGGATTTAAGTTAGCCAGTTTATTTGCGTAATGTTAATTAGAAACTTGGTTCTATAAAGTAAGTTATCGACTAAGCCTTGATAGGATATAGGATTATTTATATTTTCATGTGTAACATGATCTCTTAACATAAAATAACTTGCTTTAATATTAGTTAATTGCCTACTAACTATGTTTAAATCTAAGTAGTGTATAAATGTATGTTTACTATATATAAGTTTGGCGTTGCCTAACTGAATGAATAGTATGGGTTTTTACAAGGGTAAGCTGGATATCTTCACTGTTGGTCAGCTGAAGTACCAGGAGTAGCATCAAGCTCTGAAGGCTCGGGAGTGACATTTCCTTCCTGCGAATATCGCTTTTGTCTAGTCTTAGGTTTCTTTGCAGAGTGATAAGTGCCCTTGTTTGTTTTTAATTTAATAGAGCTTTGGCTATCAACTTTTACTTTTTGAAACTTAGGTAATGACTTATTTCGTTAAGTTTTATTTTATATACGCCGGTTCCTGGAGAGAAAATTGAGGTGGATTTTCCCGTTTTTCGTTTCTTTTATTGATTACCTTCTCTTTCACTTATTGGTTGCTTTCTCTTCTTTTTTCATAAATTGTATCAGAGGCTTCTTTGTGATTTTGAATATAGTCTGGTATAATTACATTGTCACTAAGTTCGAAGGGGTCATTTGTGTTAATATGACCTTTGATAATTTCAAAAGGGGTAAACTTTGTTACGATATCGATGTAATTGTTGTATTCTAGAAGAGCGCGGGCAATACTGCTTATTTTCCATTTTCAGATATCTGTAGTGTTCGATCAGCGTAGAATGGAACCTTTCTACAGGAGAGTTTGAATTGCTATTCTTTGCTGTTGTATAGTGTAGCTCAATTTTGTATATTTTACAGAAATCTTCCAAGTTTTTAATCTTAAACTCAGTCCCTCGGTCCGTGGTAACTTTTAGGGGCAGTCCGTGGTGGGTGATAAAATTAAGTACATTTTCGATCACAGCGGGTTCCGTTAGGCTACTTAATCTATATGCCTGACCGTATCTAGAAAATGCATCAATTAGAGTCAAAAATGTTTCGTTCTCGATCTTGAAAGTATCTATATGTAATTGTTCGATGGGTCGAGAAGTTGTAGGGGTTAGATTGAATTTAACTGCAGGGGGATCTTTGTCATATTTATTCTTCTGGCATGTTTCACAAGAGTTTACATATTGTTCTATGTCCATATTCGTTTTTGGCCAATAATATCTTGCGCCTAGTGCTAGTTGCATTTGGTTTATGCCTCTATGACAAGTTTTTGTAACATGGTACATATCCAATTTTATTCTTTGTTCGTCTGCTAATTCGAGGTATTCTAGCATTTTAAAGCATTGTACAAATTTAAAGCATGTATTAGTGAAAACACTCTGTAAGGTTGTCGTAAACGTTTTAGCTAAAGGGCTATTCCTGAAATATAGGGCATATAGCCGTTTAGGGTCAATAAGTTCTTTTAAGAGTTTTATGATACCTGGTGTTGGATAATTTTTGGGCAAGGTAACAAAAATACGTGTATTTTCGAAAGTTTTTTCGAAATTACATTTAATTTGATCGATATCGCCTTGTGTCAAAATAATTTGATTTTTATATACATTCAGGATACGTTCGGTGATTGGTATACCGAAAATTTGGGTTTTCGTGTGACGAGTGGATCGTTTCTAGGCCGTCTGAATCCTCATTTTGGGTGTTTGGTTGCGATATTTCTCTTTCTGAGTTTGGTGGTTTAATTTGGATATTTGAAATAACATTGACTTTTTGTCTTTAGTGTCCCAAAATGTCGTCAAGTATTTTTTGATCCAAGTCAGGAAGTTCGTCGGGATTTTCACAATATTTTTCGATCACCTCGTCTACGTCACCAGGATTGTTACATACAGATGATGTTTCTATAGCGGAGTGCTCATTGTCTATGGGGTTTCGTGATGGGGCATCTGCAGCTTGATTTATTTCGCCCTTTTTATCCTTTATAAAGTAATCGAATTCTTCCAATCTGAGACGCCATCTGACAAGACTGCTGTTTGATTCGCGAAGTGAATAAACCCATTGTCTGTCAATATTGTGAATTTGTGTCCAAACAAATATGGTCTGTAATATTTTACGTCCCAGACTATTGCTAGTAATTGTTTTTCGATAGTCGAGTAATTTATTTCAGCTGGGTTGAGAGTGAGTGATGCATAACAAATAGGGTGACCATTTTGCGACAATATCGCTCCGATAGCGTAGTTGGAGGCATCAGCATTTAATTCGAATGGTTTAGTAAAATAGGGATAGTAAAATAACTTTACAATCCAAAAACTCTTTAGTATTCACGACTTTTTCGTTTTTCTTTAAACATGGGTTTCGTGATTTTTGCAAAGTTTTTTACAAATTTCCTGTAGTAACCTAACAGTCTGAGAAATTATTTAATTTCTCTCTACGTTTAGGTATGGGAAATTTCTGTATAGCTGCTTTTTTGGGTTCGGTTTTATTCCTTCTGTAGTTACGACATGTCCCATGTCCTAGGAATTTCACTTCTTTTCTGAGGAATTAACTTTTGTCGAGTTGGATTTTAATCGTGCTTCTCGTAATTTTGAGAATACTAGTGTTAGGTTTTGAATATGTTCTTGCAGTCCTGTATTGAATATTATGATGTCATCCATGTAAACTAGGCATATTTTATTCTGCAAATCTTTCACCACTTCGTCAATAACTCTTTGAAAGGTAGATGGAGCGTTTTTTAAGCCAAAAGGCATGCGTAAAAATTCGTAGTGGCCGTTTTCCACTGTAAACGCCGTTTTTTCTACAGAAGTTTCCGACATTCCTCTCTGGTGGAAGCCGCTTGCTAAATCCAACGTAGAGAAATAGTTTGCTCTGCCTAGTTTGTCCAATATTTCATTTATGTTAGGAATAGGGTGCCGGTCGTCAATTGTTTTTTGGTTTATGTTCCTAAAGTCTACTACTAGACGCCATTTAGGTGTGTTGGAAGCATCTAGCTTTTTCGGGGCAATCCATATAGGTGATCTCCATGGGCTAGCTGACGGACGAATGATTTCTTTTTCTAACATTTCGTTTACTTGTCGTCTGACTTCATCTTTAAGCACATACGGGTATCTGTAGGATTTCGTGTGTACCGGGATTTCGTCGGAGGTTTTAATATTATGTTTTGCTTTAGAGGTAAAACTCAATTTATCTCCTGGCTTCAAGAATATATCAGAGAACTCTGGACATAAATTTGATATCGATCTTTTCTTCTCGGTGTTCATGTGCTCGATGCGTATTAAGTCTTTGATACTAGTTTCTCGCTTCGCTTTGTATGCGTAATTTTCGTTCTCATTATTCCTTGTTTCAAACTTATACATTTCATATAGCTCATCTTTAAATGACGCTACAGATATCGGCTGATTCAATGTAACGTTTATTATCTTTCCACTACAGCGAATCCAGTCTTAGAATAAGACAAGCAATATGGAATTATAAGACCCTTAATTTTCATTTCTTTTATTAATATATCGCCTTCGAATATGCTGACTGGTATATTCTTATTTAGTTTTTCGTGAGGATTAACTGAGAATGAAAATTTTATGTCAGCAGGTGACATATATTCAAAAGGAATTTCTATACATTTGCCGACAAGTTTTTTATTAATTAGATCCATATTCAAATTCATATTAATTAAATCAAGGAGTCCTATTACTCCGTCGAAATAATCATGAAAATCAAACAGAATAAAATCAATTTCATATTTAATTTCGTATTCTGAAAATGGGGGAATAGTGGCCTGAAATTGTGTTTGTTGATTGCCTACAGCTGTTTTTATTGTGTTTGTGGTTTGCTATACATGGTTAGGGAACTATCTTTCAGCGAAAGATGGAATTAAAATAGATCTACTGCTGCCAGTATATATCAAAAGTTTTAGGTCGAGTGATTTTATTTTGACATGAGGGAGGGTATTATTTGATGAGATATTAATCTCTACTAGATCTGTTAATCTGGCGGCCCTGGATCGGGAGAATTTTCAATTTCCTCGGAAATTTTACTATTTGCGAAATAGGCCTGGTCGGCATTGTTGGCATTGGAAGCATCTTAGAGTTGGGGGTAATTATCTAGCTCTGGGAGATTTTCTTGAGGGGATTCCTGCGGAAAATTTTCGTTTGGGTATTCTTGAGAATACAATTTTTCGAATATGGGATTAGGCCTTGAACTTTGATTTTGGAAACTTTGTCTATGACTCTGCATAGAAGGAATACGAGATGTCGGAGACATTGGGGTAGGTTTCGGCAATTGATTTATTGGCGTTTGATTAGGTCGGAAAACGTTTTGAAGTTTTGCGAAAATTTCTTGATTGATGGGGAATTTCCTTGGCGGTAAATTCCTGGGTTGGATATTAATTGGTTGGGGTCTTGGTGTGAAGTTTTGTTGTGTTGATCATTGGGGTCTTGGTGTAAAGCTTTACTGTGTTGACCATTGAGGTGTTGGTGTAAAGTTTTGTTGTGTTGACCATTGGGGTCTTGGTGGAAAATTTGAATAGTTTTGCGGCTGGTGTGTGTTAAAATAGGTAGGCTGTTGTGAATTATTTGTGTAATTGTTCTGGAAGTTATTATGATTATTTGATGGTTTTTGAGAGGTTAAGGCTCCATAAGGTTTATTTATATCATTAACATTACCATACAATCTTTCAAAATTTTCAAATTAGTTTGCACACGCCATTGCGTCTTCTAAACAACTAGGTTTCCTTAAATACATGTTATTTTTCAATGTACCTGTGCAACCAGCTATAAAAGTATTTAAAGCATAATTATAACGAATATTTATTTTCGCTGGGAAGAATGACTCAGATGCAAGGTCTTCACCCATATCATTACCAGGGAACTCAAAAGTGGCTGCCTGGAGATTCCAGCCCAGGATCGAGTTATGTCGATCGATTTTAGATCAAATTTTTTAATCCAAAATGTTGTGGTTTGATGAAGCAACATATACTAGGAATAAGGAATTTAATATCCATAACACTCACTCTTGAAACGATGAAAATCCGAGAGCAGTGCGAAGAACGAATTATCAATATAGGTACTCTATCAATTTGTGGGCGGTAATAACTGGAAATCAGTTAATTGGTTCAATTGAAATAAATAATTTAAACAGCGAGAGATAATTGGACTTTCTCAAAAATCAGTTACTAGGACTATTGGATAAAGTACCCTTGAGTCCAGGTTGGGGATGTATTTCCAACACGCCGGTGACGGCATCCCTGCTCATTTTGGGTGACCTGTTCGTAAGTAGTTGGATGAGAATTATCCCGAAAAGTGTCCTCTCTGGCCAGCGAGATCGTCGGACTTAATCCACTCGATTATTATCTTTGGGCGCCATATGTGCAATATAGCATATTCAAGGGGTCATAAGATCTGCTTAAACGAATTATTCAAGGAAATAAGAAGAAATCGTTCCAGTTTCTTCAAGCATCTCACAACATTCGCGTTAGAGCTCGATTTTGTGTCAGAGAAAAAGAAAGTCTATTCGAACACCTTCTCAGGGAGTAGTTTTTGATTTATAAAATCGTTTATATTAAATAACGGCAGTTTTGCCTCATTATTACCCTGTCAGTAGATAGATTTTACAACAAACAAATTTAAACCCAGTTGGGTGTATAACAATGTCAGTAGAAAGACAATATTATAAATACATAATTTTTACAAGTTTGGTTTCTTTTTTTAATTGACAATAGTAATTCTATAGGTTAAATATCGAAAATGTATACAAAAACAAACATCTATTAAACACTATTACAATTAAAATTTAACATTAATGACAATACCATATCAAAATCGAAAATGTATATAAAAATCACCTATTAAATACTATTACACCTATAAATTTACATTAATGAAAATACCAGGATAAAAATGTATACAAAAAATACAAAAAATAACTCGTATTAAATACTATTACACCTAAAATTTAATAGTGTATAAATTCTTTATCTCATCTGGATCATTATAAAAATCATTAATATTACTAACTAAATAATTTTTTAAAATATATTTGACTTTATTCTTTGGCAAATTTCTTATTTATCAGCAACATAGCTAAAGATTTCTATAATGCAATACTTTATATTTTTTTGCAGGTATGTAAAGTTGTATTTCTTAGGTACCAAATTAGTTTTATGGCGTGTATTATATTCGTGCTTCAGATCACACTCAGGAAAAAGATCACCGTTACTAAACACATACATCACAGCATCCAGAATGTACATTCCTATTCCTATTACTGTTAATATTTCTTGTTTTATAAACATGGATTTACAACTTTCCCGTTGTTTCATTCTGAAGATACGGCGAATGCATCTCTTTCGCATTACCAGAATTCTGTGTATGTCAGGCGAATCACCCCAAAATATCACTTCGTACCGCAATCTGGACTGAATATAAGCATGATAAGCCGTAATAGCAGCCTCAGTACTCACATTGGCAGACGCTACACGCAAAGCATAATAGCATCTCGATAAACTCCCTGCCAAACATGCAATGTGGGCACTATAAGAATCCAATCTTTTGTCAACCTGGACACTTAAAAAACCTATGCTCTCTAATGATTTTAACTCTAAACCATTGTAGGAGATTGTAGCAGTATTCTCCATTCTATTTCCAAACATAAGGGTCTGAGTTTTTGACATATTGAGTAGCAAGTCATTAGCCGGGGAGTATTCGTTTAGGAAATCCAATGTTGTATGCACCCGCTGAATAATTAGTTCATCATTCTCCTCACTGAATATAAGAGAAGTACCATCTGCATACAAAACAATATACTGATCAGTGACATCCGGAAGCTCATTAATATAAATAACATAGAGCAAAAGTCCCAAGATTGATCCTTGGAGAACTCCTTTATTTACAGCTATTTTTTAAGACTTGTACAAGATACCATTTTCTCCACATTCAACCACCTGTTGCACACGATCCTTCAAATATGATCTGATCATTCACAAACTTGTACCACGTACTCGAATCGAAGGCCTTAGAAAGGGCCATACATATCATCAGTGTTAAGTTCCTGTTAGTTAGTGATTTTATAACTCTTTCTAATGCTTCATTGATTGTCCTAATTGTGGATTTACCTTTTCTAAAGCTATTCTGCCTACTACTAATTATAAATTGTTTCTCAAAAAATTAAATCATATCATAAATTGTCATATTTATTTTGACTTATTTTTAATTACTTTCGTAAGAGGTATGTCTAATCAACTTTTTTAATGGACGTCATTTTTTCAAAACGATTTCACTCAACGATAAGATGAACGAAGAATACCTTTTTTATGTAGAAAATATTAGAATTTCATAATTGTAATGTAATGTAATATGTAACGCCTATGATTAAAGTTTTCAAATTTTGAATTCAAAATCTGATTTGGCATCAAAAGCTTATACACTGTACCTAATTTCTAAATAATTATTTGATTTAGTTTCACACTTTTGAAAGAAAAACCAGGAAGTGAATAGATAATATGAACCTTTGTTCAAAGGAACGAAGAACTGATTTCGATTAAAACTTGTACGTCAAATGTCTATTGTTCGTATTTTAGTTTTCGGTATTTATCGGCTAACTAAAACTATCTCTGAAATCTCGAATGTAATTTATATTTAACAAAATTGAAAATTTATTAATGCCCAACTAATTCCGAAATAATAAAGCTCCGCGCATAAAGCTAACTACATTGTATTTGGACCGCCATTAATTCTATTTCGTTATGTTTATATCGTATTTATCTCGACTAATTTACTTTAATAACCCAATAACAAAGCGAATGCATGCAAAGGGGATTAAAGTTTAAGTTTGTAATCTAATTTAAAAGGAATAACCATTCAGAAATTTATAACAAGACAACTTTATGTAGTTAGTTATTATTATGACATTCCATAAACCTTTTAAGTACCGAAATAATTGTGGTTCAATTATTATAATTCCCATTAGGGCTCAGTTTACATCATCATTTAGTACTTAAGTTATTGATTTTGTACCTAAAAGGGTAACTCTAAAATAATTATTTACGGCAACTTAAAAAATAGATAGTTTAAACAAAATTGTAAGAAATATCATTCGTTTACCAGTTTACCACATCATTTGTGTTAGTCTGGAGAAAGAAGGAAATTTGTTTTTAAAAAATGTGAGAAAAACGTATTCCGATCTGTAGGGAATAAAAATTATCATGGCCGTAGCTTAATTTTTTTTTACGGTTAGACCGAAAGTTAGCAATCAGTTCTCAGTATAGCGATCTTTAAGGGTTAGCTTGCTCTAGACTAGAAATGCGATAGCAATTTCAATCGGTGCCTCCGAATTTAATCAGTTAGTCAAGAATATGCGTCTGCAGTAATGCATGAATTTAATTGGGCTTTCGCGAGCCATTGTGGTAAAATTTAGTAAGGATAATTGAGGGTCAGATATGTTCCAGAATGGTCAACGAAAATTACACAGGTACAGATTGGAATCAAGAGAGCACCACACTGGAAAGTTTTAACGAGATTTTATTCTGCCCACATCTTGAATTATACGGAGACAAAATTTGATTTAATCCGACAAATTCACGTCCGATGCAGTAAAGCCAATTATTCATTAATAGACACACAAACTATTGTTGTATGGATACGGTGCATTTTTTCTTATATTAGTACAACCTATAAAACCAATTGTCACTTTTCCTATCAAAAAATTCCAATTTTAAGGGTAGTGACATCAAAGTAATGCTCGAGAAGCAAAATGAAAAAAACCTAATTAGTAAGCAATTATTAACCTTCCAGTTCGTTTTAAATTTCGCTTGGCTTCACATTTCTTTAGGCACTCAAGTCGACTTCATTTGAATTTCATCTTTGGATAGTAAGATACTTGTTTAAATTTTCTGGGCGAAAATTTGAAGTTCCCCTTCGAAATTATCTGATATGAAATATTATGAAAATGGTAATGAAGAATAGGAGTTTTATTAAATTGACGGGTCTGTAGAAGCTTTCAATAAGAAACGAAATTTTAATTGCATTTTTGACGAAACGTTCATTTAAAAATTACTGGATTATTTTAAATTTTTGTGTTCTGACGCTTCAGGCAACATTCTTCTTTATAAGATATTTTCCGAAATTATTTATATATTTAACAAGGATATATTAAAATTACTTATTCCAGCCCTATGGGAGAAACCACGGATTACACTGATTTTTCACAAAAACTATGAAATCAGATAACGTTGGTTATTTTACGGGTCGAGTTTAAATCATGTTTAATAGAAGTAAAGTAAAAAAAAATATTCTATCTTATCCTAAGTAGAGGTAACGATGCCTGAAATCAATTTCTTCAATACCACCTGAATTAGGCCGAATACAGCTAATCCAGTTTAGACAGATAGAATTTATAAGGTGATTCACACCGCGCCATCGTCAAATTCCACTCCGCCACTCCCCGCCTGGCCGGTGGACTGGTGCCAGTCTACAGTGGAGAGCTAGGTAATTTAAGTTTATTTTAAATTTGTTTACGATCCGGCGTATAGGGTGAGATTTCAAAAATAGCGGCTTGTTTTTGGTGGATTTCTGAGCAAAATGTCAAGTCAAAAATCGAAATATTTGTTCAGTAGTTGATTGTGAAAGACGAATGGTAGACAATATAGCTCTCTTTAGGTGCCCGGGTAGGTATGTATTAGTTTATTATGAGCTTTTATTTAACTTCACTTGTATGTTTGGGTCAAATCTTACAAGTTAACTTTGTCCTACTTTCCATCAATGTTCAATATTAATATCGATTTATAGTGAGCACAGTAGAGTGTGTAATAAAAAAAAACTTGCAGGTGTCGAGCCTGGAAAAGTGCCTTAGAATTTATAGGATCACACATATATGCGAATGATACACCAATATAATGTCATAGCCGTATTAGAATGTGTGGTTTGCATTTTAATGAAAACAGTTTTGCAAATTCTTTTAGGAGCTGTATACATTCATATGATCTTCCATCAACCGTGTTACCAACTAAAAAGGTGGCTTTTGATCAGATTTTTTGCCTTGAAAAATAATGTAAGATGGATGCAAATATAGGTTTAACTAAAAGTCTATTACTTTAAATTTTATCTTAAACATAATATATCTTAAATAACAATGACAATGATGTAAGCAGTTATTTAGCAACTATGAATTTACTTGGTTTTCAGGCGTATATAGAAAGTATTACTAGATCAGATCCTCAAACATGTTTGGACCATATTTTTGTTAAAGAAAATTTAAAACTAAATAAAATATATTTAAATTCTTATATAATTGATGGGGATATAACTGATCATAATCCTATAATACTACTCATTGGTGAAAAAAACACTTAAAGAACCTAAAACAGAAAATCTAGGAAATATAATGAAAGCAACAATCGATATTATTAAGTTTAAAGACCGATTAAGCCATCATGATTGGTCTATTGTTATAAATGAAACTAATCCACAAACAGCGGCAACTACATTTTTGAATTCCTATAATGACCTCCTGAATAATTGTACAACATATGCTGTAAACAAAAAAAATACAAAAAAATCAAAGTTTGGATCAGCAATGGAATAGTAAAATCTATTAAAACCAGAGACAAAATGAAAAAAAAGTTAGTGTTGAATTTTAGCACAGATTTTGAAAAAAAATATAAGGAGTATCGAAATCTTCTCAATAAACTTATAAAGAAACAAAAAAATTATTATTATGAAAGACAAGTTGAAGACAATAAAAACAATATGACAAAACTTTGTGAAATTATAAATGATGCCACTTATAGAGAAAATAAGAAAATCCAATCAGGCGACATACATATACAAAATAATTATCGAGAGGATATCGAAGACTCTCATGAGATGGCAAATTTTTGCAATGAATATTTTAATAAGATCGGAGTTGAAATGGCCTCAAAGATTCCTACCCCAAACGTGGACTGTCGAAATAAGGATTTTAATAAAAACTCAATATTCTTAAACCCTATTAGTAAAAATGAATTGATTGATGTGATATCTACTCTAAAAAATAATAGCTCGCCGGGACACGATGGCGTACCTTCAAGGACAATACAATTACACACAGAGAAATAATAAATCCGCTATTACACATTTTTAATATAAGCTTACAAAATGGGATTGTGCCAATTGAATTTAAGTTATCTGTTATTACACCTATACACAAGGCTGGACCAAAAACACAAATCAATAACTATAGACCCATAAATCTCATAAGTAATTTTGCAAAGTTGTTTGAAAAATGCATAAAAAATAGATTAGTCGCTTTCTTTAAGGATAATAAAATAATCTCACCCAATCAGTATGGGTTTGTTGAGGGGTGTAGCACGTCAGATGCCATGCAACACCTGGTAACTGAAGTTGTACAAAATTTAAATAATAATAAAAAATGTATATCAATATTTTTAGACCTTGCAAAGGCGTTCGACACTGTGCCTCACGACAGACTTCTTGGGGTCTTACATGATTATGGCATACGGGGAAGGGCAGCTGAAATAGTTCAGAGTTACTTAGGGGACAGGTATCAAATGGTGAGGTTAAATGGAGTATTGAGTGAAAGACTAAAAATAAAGATTGGGGTACCACAGGGGACAGTACTGGGTCCCCTACTATTTATTATATATATTAATTCGCTTTTAAAATTAAATTTCAATGGTCTGGCAATCTCCTATGCCGATGATACCGTAATGGTTCTAGCTGGAGATACTTGGGAAATGGTAAGGATTAAGGCTATAAATGGTCTAAAGTTGTTTCGACGTTGGTTACAGCAAAATAAATTAACTTTAAATCTGGCGAAAACAACATACATCGCGTTTTCTCTTACAGAGGCTAATAGACCAACTTTTAGTAGCATAATAATTGACAACCAAGAGATACATGAAATATCTTACACAAAGTACCTAGGTATTGTGATGGACAAACATCTCAAATGGTCACCTCACATAGAGTATTTATCAAGAAAAATGCGTAAGCTAATTCATAAATTCTATCTATTACGCGAATTTCTTAACACAAAAACTTTAATAACTGTTTATAAGGCAGTAATAGAATCAATTATCAGATATGGAATTGTCATATGGGGTGGACTTTATACAAATAGTCTGTACAACTTAAACATAATTCAGAAATATATCTTAAAGTTAATATTTAAAAAAAATAAACTATACCCCAGCCATATGCTTTTTTCCCCAGAAATAAGTAATATCAGAAGCCTGTATTTGCTGACAGTGTGTAATTATATTAAAGAGAGAGAGAACATGAAAAATTATGTACAGCATAACTGATAGTACTAGGACAAATTTCAACAAAAATTTAATAATTCCTGTAAGTAACAATAACTTGAATTTAAAGTATTTAACATATCTTGGCCCCAAAGTCTATAATATGCTACCCTCTAAGATACGAATGTGTACTAACAAGAACAGATTTAAAAAAATGTGTAAAACATATATTTTTGAAAACTATGAGTTATTTGAGATTCTTTTTTAAATTAGTAGAATAAGTAGGTTAACTAGGTAGGTTAATTTCGACGGTTGATTTGGTATAGTAATAATGTGAAGTGTATTGTTATTTAGCGAAAAAAAATTAAATAAATAAATACAATTATATAATATTTAATGATGTCTGTAGGTTAATCTGGTGCATTACAGCTGTTACGCCAGCTAGGCACCTTATAATTAAGTTTTCTGTTTTTTTAATGTAATTTAAATTATATATAATATTATCATGCTGTATATACATTGAAATGAATTAGTTATTGTGGTAAAATTAACGAAATATAGAAAGTGCTAAAATGTAGACAATTAGTTTTGCAAAACTTTTTCCAAAATAATTTGTAAACTTTTGCAAAACTATGATGTAGTTCATCCCCAAAATAAATTAAAATAAAGAATTTTGCACGGGGTATTTAAATTTCATTCCTCCATTTATTTAAGCGGGAAATTTTACTCTATGTTCCCAATAGCGCTTTGACCAGAGTAAATCGCGTCAAACTCGGCTCTTATTGCCTCAATACCTCTACATTTTTTTACCGTCGCGTTACATCCTCGGCTCGCCTTTGATATGACGATTTCATTGACTTGGCGCTTAGTGTACCAACTTATATTTTTAATTCTGTAAACTTTGGTTTAGAGCCTTAACAGGTCTGTATTCAACTTTAGACTGGTCTGGTATAACTATATAGAAATCTGATTCAGCATTATATAGGTCTGATACAATTTTATTCAGGTCTGTATATGACTTTAGCCAGCTTTAGATTAAGATTGGGTTAAGATGGGTTCGATCGACTTCAGATAGTTTTAGATACATTTATTTCAGACTCCGCTACCTCTGCTCTATTTCCTGGTAAATTTAGAATAAAATTTATCTTTATATTATACATGTACTATTTTGCTATTGATACATTTTTCCCGTGGGTTCTGAACGAAATTGCAACTTTCACTATTTTAAACTAATACTCTCTTTATTCTTTTTCACTATATACAATTAAACGCACTTAACTACTCTTATAACTTTACACCTAACACGCTTTCATCCTGCTTATATAAAATCCGAAATCTATCACGAATACTCCGGAAGAAGCGAAGCCACTCTATATTATTCTCGACCACGGCACAGAGAGAATTCCACAGTTCCTGCAATATCCGCGGCCGGCGATGACTCATACGTGGACGCGATAGGGCTAGTTCTATAAGGTAGCACAAGAACATTCGAATGGTTGTTAGCCGTTACATTGCCTCCCTCTTAAATATGATCGTCCCGATCAGCTACTTCATGTCCGTGATATGCTTTGAGCCTGTCAAGGTGGACAACTTTCAGTTTGCTTCTGGGGCTACGTTGAATTCCATACACTATGTCATTAATTTTTTCCCTTCCCATACTGGCGTTAGCGTGGGAGATCTTCCCTTCTTCCTTTGCGGATTATATAACCAGACTTTATCGTTAATCTGAAATCCGATAGAATTAGCTTTGAGATCATATCGTGTCTTCATTAGGCCACTGACCTTCTCCGTGTTTTCTCTGACTAATTCATGGATGTATAGTAACTTTTCCTTAAGGGAGTCTGCGTTGTTTTGAATTTCCATATCCTGATTGTCAACTGTTTTTTTTTTTCACTCCGAGATGAGCACCAGACTTTCCATTATGAACTTCTTCCAGAACTTCCGATATCTTCCTCCTTGGTACCACTAAATGTGTCTTCACTACTTTTCCATCGTAGCTTTCCCAGGTTTGTTTAAGAAGTCCATTTCCACCCCACTGAGCCCACAGAGCTTTAAAAGCAAATAAATCCTTTAGTTGAAATCTCTCTCCAGCTTGGTCTTCGTTGATGCTATTCTTTGCTCTGTGTCCCATTGCTGATCAACCTCAAGTTTCATTTTCCTAATGGGTATCTAGGTAATTCCTTCTCATTGATCTATTCTTGTCAATGATTACAATTTTCCTTGCATGGCCCTCTGTATAAAGCATCTGCATTATTATGCAATCTCCCTGCCCTGTTCCTAACCATAAGGATATTTTGTTGTAACTTCTCAGCCATGTAAGTGCTGCATGATCAGTCATTATTAGAAATTCTTGCCCATAGAGATAGGTATTGATGGAAATGCTCACCAGGCCGTACTATTGCTAAAAGCTCTTTTCGGGTTACACAATAGTTGCGTTCAAGTTTCGATAGTATTCAACTGTAGTATTCGATAATTCGTTCTTCTCCTGCTTGTACTTGCGATAAAACTGCTCCGATGCCAGTGTTGCCTGCGTCTGTGTCCAATACAAATTTACCCTTTTGTTTGGGATATTCCAATAATGGAATCACAGTTTTAATATGGTCGTTTTTCAGTGAGCTTATGTAGAGGATATTTGCAAATCCTTCGACAAATCTTCTATAATAAGTACATAATCCAAGGAAGCTTCGCAGTTAGTATTTGTCGCAAGAATGAGGCCACTCTTTGATTGCTGTAATCTTTCATTGATCGGTTTGGATTCCCTTTGATGACACGAGATGCCCAAGAAATTCAACTTTTAGTTGAAAAAGAAAACATTTCTTTGGATTCAATAAGAGATGAGCATTCTTGAATCTAGTAAAAACTTCATGCAGGTTTTGTAGGTGCTCTTCAAAAGTTTTTCCCATAACCATTATATCATCAAGAAGACCGGGAATGTCCTCCAAGTGAGGCCTCGTAGAACAACTTCCATAAGACGCTTAAAAGTAGTGGGGACTATTCCAAAACCGTTTTTGAACACGCTTTCAAATCTAACGATTTAATTTTGTACAATTTAACATTCCACGCCACTGTCCTCACATTCCAAATAAATTAAAATCCATGGCGATACTATTAACGCCATCTCTTGTTACAACGTGTATCCGCTGCTTCAGCTAGTCTAGAAAGCTAAAAGCAATGCTGCCTCAAAAGGCATCTGACCAATCATAGCGTTTTCAAGAAAAATCCGTTGTATCCCTGGCGTTATAAAATCCTTTACACAAACACTGCACTATATAAAAATCGGCCTCTTCTATTGGTCGATCCGCATGGCCCTACGCTCGCTTCTCTCACTACGGGGGCTCAAGAAAAGGAAACTAACCAGGTGCTAACCCAAACTAACCCAAGACATACCCAAAATCAAGAAAAAAAATGTTTAGAAACATAATCTTAAAAAAATAATAATAAAAAAAGTAACGGGGATTGAACCCGGGGCTTCCAGGTGAGATTCAGCTGTCTAAACCTCTACACCACGAGAGCTCTTGACAGAAATTGGTTGGATCGATCAATAGGAGAGGTCGATTTTTACATAGTGCACTATTTGTGTAAAGGATCTTAAAATGCATATCCCGGCGAATTTATGTATGTGTATCCACGCCGAGCCGACCAATCACAGCGCATCCTATAGGATAGCCACTTCACCCATCCTAAAACTTCCTAGCATTATAGCTATGAAGTTTTAGGATTATCAAGGTGTAACTAAAATTCCGATGTTTAATAATCGAATTTCATGAAAACTAGTCAGCATTAAAATTTATAATATTAATTTAGACAACCGGTCATGCTAAGTTTTTACACAATATCTCTATATTTACATTATTGCCCTTTCTATATCCGGAGCAATGTAGGTTATACCGCCAGAAGGGGCGGTAACAAGGGGCGTTGACAACTTCTACAAGTTGATTCAGTTCCCACGTTCTATAAGAGGCAGTCTCTCGATCCTCACTCAAGCAAGTCGCGCCAAGGGCGCCTTCCCGTTTCCAGCCGGTCATGTCGCTAGCCGCCATGCCGGAAAGTTTTCACGTTTTGAGACATCATAATCCCTCTAGTTCTCTACTCAAGTGAATTGTGATATCCAGTCGTAGTCATCATCGTCTCAAGCCTACAAGTAAGGTACCTATTTATCGGCACCGGCACCCTGTCTGCCAGTATCCTCAATCTAAGTATGACGCGTATGTACTGGCGTTCCCATTGGTCTCGTCCATGGGAAGGCTACAAAAAGGTATGTATCGGCACCCCGTCTGCCATTATTCACACAAGTATGACACTGTGTACTGGCGTCCCCATTGGTCTCGTCCATGGGAATTCTCACAATCGAGTCTCGTCTCGAATCTCAAGTAACGCGGTACCCTCGCTGTATTGGCGTCCCCATTGGTCTCGTCCATAGAAGTTCTCACAATCGAGTCTCGTCTCGAATATCAAGTAAGTAAACACACACGTTTACAATCATTCTCTCACCATCTCAAAAGCGGTACCATCGCTGTGCTAGCGTTCTCTTGGTGTTGTCCATGGGCGTTCAACATTCTCTATCAGAGTATAACACTGGGTGGCTATACTCCGGCCTTCAATCATTTTTGCGTGTATAAAAACCGCATTCATAACGGCATCCAGGTCATGCTATTATGCAATAACTGCATACCATCTCAAACTACTACTATTTGCTAGAAATTGAACTACATTGTACATAGAAGCTACAACAGAGACCTAGTAAGTGTTTAAAGTGTCTTTTCTTGTACTGGAAGACAAACTGCTGAAAGAATTGAACGTTGATTACCTCAGCTAACCGAGTTCATGCAGTTCCGTAGGGACTTTAATGAGCATTTTACTGTACATAGCTTCAACGTTATGTTTATAATCATATACTAGTTTAGTATTACAACTGTTTATGCAATGCTTTAGTTTTTAAGAGTATTATTCTTCTCATATTCTTCAAGGTCGATACTTTGCCTTGACTGATATTGTTCATATCATAGCACAGACTACATACATTCACTCAATGTTTATATTTTGTTTATTTATGAGCTTCCAGGTTTTTTCAGGTAAAATAGCTTATTAAAATATTCATATAATGCTAAAGTTTTTTGTTTTATTTACAAAATAACTTTAGAACTAGCCCCTATGGTTAATTATAGTGCCTATGAGCACATCTCTGTTTATTTAGAAAATCGACTAAGATCGAATCTGAAACAGGAGCATTGCATAGTCTGGAAGGCATAACTTTAAACTGATATAAGCCACTTCTGACAGAAAAGGCAGTATTTTCTGTATCTTGTTCGTCAATGACTACTTGCCAGTAGCCGTTCTTTAGGTCGAGTGTTAAAAACCAATGAGAACCTGCTATTATCGTCAACGTGTCATCAATTCTGGAAAGTGGATAGCTGTCCTTCTTTGTGACGTCATTGGGTCTTCTATAGTCTACGCAGAATCTGATAGTCCCATCCATTTTGGTGACTAAAGGTATAGTTCCGCTTGTGCGTCGGACACATGCAGTGGCTGCATGCAGAGGTCGCTGCGCTCGACGGAGAGACTCCTCATCCGGAATTACGAACAAGTGGTTCATCTTGTGCGACGCAGCAGTCCGCCGCACAGGATAAACCATTTGTTCGTAATTCCGAATGAGGAGTCTCTCCGTCGAACGCAGCGACCGCTGCATGCAGCCACTGCATGCGTCCGACGCACAAGCGGACCCATACCTTAAGACAACAGAACACGATCGTGGACGTCAATAAATCAATCGTCAAGCATTTTATCCACTAGGACTCTTGCTGCTTCGCCACTGGTAACCTCCGAGGATGCTGCCATATGGGGTGAGCACTTCCAGCGTCGATTTTATGTTTTAAGATGTTAAGATGAAGTGGCTATTATATCTCCTTTATTGATTTTGATGGATTTGGGGGAAATATTTCGCCGTCGGTTTTGACTAACGCTTTGCCTACGAGGTGTTTGCAAGGCAACTCGTGATAATGGAGAAGTACGATGCAATGAAACAAGAAGATCTCAAAATCTACAGTATCGCATAATAAAACCTCTTCTATCAATCCAGCGATTAGGAAAAACCTCATGAAGATATCGGCAAACTTGTAGTCCAAAGTGACGCAGAGCTCCATCATGCGATAGCCCATGGGGATTTCTAGCATCAGGATATAAGCGCGCAGGGGTCCGGTCGGTTCTATTTGATTTTGAAGTAATTCATCGATGTTAAGGTGCTATTAATGAAGAACGGCCCGACAATATGATTGCTAATAATACCGCACCATACATTTAATGTTTCTATATGCTGCATGAGATGCTCTATTATCCACCTTGGATTATCTTGTGACCAATACCGCGGTTAACAGTTCCTATTAAAAAAAAGGTTGATTCGTTGGTAAATAGGATTGTACTGGCGAAATTATTATTAATGGTCCTCCCCATTAACAAAGAAAACATTTTTACGTCCATAGTATGGTATGGTTTACTTCATATATTACATAACCGTACTTGTGGCGCAAATTCCCAAGGAACGCCAAATAACTGCCAAGTTTGAACGAACATCGGCTCTTAAAAGAGTTAAACACAATTTATGATAATTCTTATTCGATTCCAAATTAAGTGGCCTGGCCTTAGAGCCCTTTCACACGAGAGGATACTGTATGCGAGATTCGCGTATCCGAGATACAGGTTAAACATACATTCAAATGGACCTATTCGCATACAGTATCGGGATTCCGAATTTCGGCATTCCGATAACTTTAGCCGCCGGACGCTGAATGCGTATGCCGCATACAGAGTGACCATTACGATATATGGACCTGTTCATACAAGGATACTTTTGAATCGGAGAATATATCATAGACGCAGGATATTTTTCAGTATAAATTGAATCGTGATAGGTATTATTGACTTCGCGCTATAGTGATGAGCCTATGCACGGCACTGCGACAAATACGTGAATTCGCAGCAGTTCAAGTTTTCGACCGCGATTCTGTATCTCGGATACGCGTATCCATACAGCATCCTCGTGTGAAAGAGCTCTTAATATCAACTGAATCAGTTTTTTTTCTGCAAATAATCAAGAAAAAAATAGGTAGTTGGTTAAAGTTCAAGATGTATTTTGTTTTGTATTTTTAACGCAAAATATTTAAAGATTTGTTGAAGTTATGACGCAAAATAAAGTCATGCCTAATATGTGTGGGGGTTAGAAAATAATCTGAGTTGTGAGCGCCGTTAGGTAATACGCCACTGTGGACTGTGGATTGTTGCATAATACATTTTTGGCGCTTTCTATACCTACTCGTCTAACTGCAATAATTATTATGTTGTGTCTTGAGTCGTTTTATTTGCCCGGCTTCATATAAATTGCTATTGAAGAATAGCTACGTTGGGGTTTGGAACCTTCGGCAACATGCACTAAAACAGAGTTTTATCCACAATACCGAAACAGAATTTTTTGCACTCGACGCGCGTTTCGCTAACTATGTTAGCATCATCAGGGGATGACTAAAACTGAGTTTTAATCATATCCTTTCATATATAATAAAAATTAAAATTACAGCCCGGTAGCAGTAACTAATATACTATTTACCATGTAAGTCCAATATAGATTAACCTCTAGATTAGTTTCACTGACAAAAATATATAAACAATATACCTGCTCCCTGCTATTTTTAAAAATGTTTCTACCATAACAACCACGTGACAATAGCTCATAAATTAGGAGTATTTCCCTTGGCAATTTCTCCGAACATACCAACAGAATGCCGTAAATAACTTCGATGGAAAGATAATCAGAGTGGAATCTCTTTCAGGAACCAATACGATGCTGCTCGAATTTAATAACTTGCCAAGAGTCACTCCTCGCCGTCGCGTCGAGTCGACTTGCTCAAAACCAAGCAAAATTAAATTACCCTGATATATTCCGGGTAGATAAATTACGGTGAAAAGTTTACAATGGTTGTGAGAAGACAAGTTTTCCTATTTTATTTAAGGTAGGGAATCCAGAGAATAATCGAAATATTTCCATCGTGCAAAAATATAATTGTAACTCTGCTACTTACAATTGTTGAAAAATGTACAGGCCGATAAGGGAATCAAGAAAGTCGGTTGCCAATACCAAGGTAAGGATCAACATTTTTTTATTTCTTTTTCTATATGAAGTTCAAAATGAATCATGTGGTCAAACTGTTTAAATCATTTATGTGCCCTCGCTATCTTTGAGCCAATGTTATTTAAACGTTTGAAGTAAGTTCTTATAATTGACGCTGTCAAAGGCCTTTGATAGGTAGCGAAATGGTGCAGAGGCATATTCCCTTATGTAAATTATTATGTATATGAACCCCAAAAGTGGAGAATGTATCATTTAAAAATAATCTTTCCTCCGTGAAATTTAAAAGAAACTTAGTCTATTTCAAGCTATTAATAATTTAAAAAACTGTAATGCCTCTTTTACTGCGTCTTTAATGAAACCCTAAGATTTCCGCATTAATATTTCAGATTTATATAGAAATAGAGAGCGATGAAACCTATAAAATTACTTATAAGCACGTTTATAAGCGCAAAATCTCATCGGCATTGGACACCTGCCAATTACTCTGTTGCATGCAACTTATATTCTCTTCCTGGCACCATCGTCACGATTACGGTTGGCCACCAGTTGCTATCGACAGCGCATCCCATAAACCTGTTGCAGTTCTTGGATTTATTTCATTGAATAGGCTAAGGGCGCCTTAAAATAGACAATTGATTTTTGGCTTTAAACCTAATTGCAGGGATAGTTGCTATGTTCTGCATCCCTTGCCCGCCAAGAGAGTTTGTTATCTCGAAATTTCTGCCATCGGCTGATTGCGTGAGCTATGTCTCTTGCGATGGCGTCGTGTATAACTTGTCAAAAATGGCATCTGTCATTTCCATTTGCACGGACTACGTCATTTTACAGATTAGCCTAACTTTTTATTCACATGATCTACGTCGCGTCGTTTTATGGCTTTGCCTAATTATCTATCACTTACCTATAATCTCTGTTCTAAAATGCCATAGGCCATTTTCATTCGCTTGTGTTTTACAATTAAGCTACACAGGTCAAAAGGCAACTTCTTATCGAAAATTATGATATCAAGATGGTTGACATAGAACGTATCTAGTTTCAAGTTAAATTATTCTATGTTGGATGCGTCTATCTAAACGTGGCTGAAAACTGAAAATTTGGTACAAAAATACTGATCTAACTCCGAAAGTTTGAGAGCATGCAACTTCCCAAAAAGTTGTCTGTCAATAAAATATCATTAATTAGAAGACTGACAAGAAGTATACATTCATACTCATCCATATTTCAAATTGCGTTTCACCCCTTTAGTTATTATGTTTTTAGCAAAGTTCCACGGTTGAAAAGATGCCGTTCATCCAGGCGCTATAACCTACACAATAATCTACATCGCAAAGTTCAAAGTATCGAGCGTCCAATTACTGCCAATAATTACCCTTACAACAATCATCGAGGGTCCAATTAACTAAAGTTTATGCTGCTTCCGTGGTAAAAGCCGAATTTCTGATTTAAATTGGGAGTTGTGTTTAGTAACTGAATACATATTGACAGCTACACTATTATATTTTAGATATTTTTTCTAAATTACCAAAATTAAAAGTAGTAATATCCCTTAAGTAATTAATATGAACGAGAATCTGATAAAGTTTCAGTACTGCGCCATTTTTAGCTAATTTTTAGATCAGATCCCACCCTGGTAAAACGCTACTGAGAATAGAAAAAATAGCTGATAAATATGCGCCATGCAGAGAGAAAATTAAGTTTCAGGAGTCTCACTGAACTGATGAACACATTCGATTGAATTAATATTATAAATTGTTAATTTTTAATTTCCATCGATGATTGCTCTTCGTGTAATCAGAAAAAAGTTGTGTATTGGGTTAGTAAAACAGTTAAATATACAATTAGTGCGTATCCAGGAGGCAAGACATGTTTCTGCGGAATTATAAAAAACATTAAATTGTGCAGTTCAGGAGAACATAATGAAATACAGGAGAGCAAAAAGTCGCAATAGGCTTATTATTCGACGGAGTCCTCTGCATCGCCGCAGGAATTCGAGCCTCATTTCAGACCATAAAGAAATGAGCCTGGAGAAGAACGGGATAACTGAATAAGGAGGGAAGAATACAGGTACAGTAGCTTAAAAACAACTTGGATGCTGTCGAGGAGCTGCCTCAGCTAGCAACTTCATGGAAGATCTGACTCAGCATGCAGACTAAATAGGCACTGTCCTCTGCTAGAATTTGAGAAAAGTTCAATCTGCTGTCACAGTTGGCCACAGTATTTGATACTATTGCTATACCTAATAATTGAGATAAACTTGAACTCTGGAAGAAAGATAGATTGTATTTCTTCATTCGAAGCAGGAATCAGTTCGGTGGGGCGCAGTAAGGTGATACGGGATGACAGTGGATGGTTAACAGTTGGTTAAGAGTAATTTTTAGGTTTAATACGTATACCCCCTCTTCAGGTTTACCACTATTATCATATTTCATCCAACTCAATATCCTAAAATAATGTTTTCATGCTCCTAAGAAATTTTAGTAAAACGAAGAGACTAGCGAATGAACAAAAATTGTCTATTCAAAATCGTTTAGACGCCATAAAAATATTCCGGAATCAAAATGGAATGCTCCCGTTCTTTTAAAGCCACTAGTTGCTGCCACCGCGATGGCCTGTTGCTTCAAAGAACTATTTCTGGCTTCTGCTGATTTACTACACGCCAATAAGCCGTGGCGAAAGGCACAATTGAACGTTTAATCGATTAACGCTGAATAAGAATAGAATTTCTTTCTCTTTTCATTGTTAGGGAAATGGTGTACAATGTGTTGCCGGGAGGCTCATAAATCATGTCGTTTTGGGCCATTCTTGCGACAGAGAAAAACTTTAGTCAATCATGAGTAATATATTCTGGTAAATACAGATGAGTTTGCGGCTTTCGGTTCCCACCGAGATTTGTCGGGCTTATGGAGACGTGGGAGACGATATTTTAAATATTGCGTCGACTCGGTTTCAGCGTTTTAAATGCTACTTCGTCATGTTTATTTCTATGTAAAAGTGTATGAACATGTGTCATTTGTTTATGAATATTATAAAGCATTGAAGAATATTTAATTGGGCATTATTCTGTGAAGGGAACAATCTTGCTGAGTTCTTAAGAAGATGAGGAAGAGGGCGAAGTTCAAATAAGACACACTTTTATTTTTCTCGTCGCTTCGGTTTTAATATTAACGTCTCTCTCAAGAGAAATTCAAAATAAACAAAATTAGCATCAATATTACAGGAAACAAAGTGCATGTGTCCATGTAACAATCAACAAAATAAACTGAAATCTGGAGGGCTCCTTTAATTTTTAAAATGCAAAAAATAGTTGGAATAAGAGACAAACTGTGCTGAGAGGTCCATTAATGAAACAGTTCGCACTGAATTGTCGAATAATACCGTAAACATGACAAAGGATATTGCAAACCTTGGTACCATAAGGCAGTTCCTTAAAATTATAAGACGAAAATCTTCACTTAGCGATATGTTTGGTAGAGAAAACATGTCTTGCATTCATGTGACAACAGTGTAATTTTTTTAACAATTTGGATGAGATTTAGCCAAATGTGTTTTACCGTATATATTATTGTATATTGACATGATTTTATGGGATGCAAGATGTCTTTCTGCGACATGGCTTTAAATAGTTGTTATATCATGTACTTTATTTAATGCTTATATTGTTAAAAATATTTGCTTCACACGTCATAATTGAGTAGGTACTCAGTAGTGTCATATTTTCAGTAAATCATTAATTAAGAACGCTATATCATTCCAAAAATTCTTGCTGATAACATGAAATTTAACTAGAAATAACTACGATCTGTTTCTAATCTTGAATAGGTTCGAATTATTATTCACAATTGTTTAACATCAGGAAACACACCACATCACATTCACATCACGACACCGTCAGTAGTATGTTAGGTGAAGACTAAGTAGTTTCGAGTATGAGAAGTCTTCCTTCACGGGTCATTGCGTTAAGTGCGTAACGTTAAATTTTGCTTTTTGGAATTTACTTGGAAAGCATCAGCGATACACCCGATCGAAACTTTGTGGTGTGTATGAGAGGCAACTTTTACTTAGAAGCAGACTTTTTAAATGATGAATGATGGTTTTGCAACCAATGTCGCATCCAGATTCAACCTCGACTCGATTTTTTAAAACCGGACAACAATTTTAGTGTAATTTTCTTGCTGCTGAATTTATGCTCATAATCTTCCTAATGAAGCTACTTTAAATTATTTATTGAGACTACTATGTTCGTTGCAGGGTGACCACCTTTTAGCCGGATAAAAACCGGAGATTTTGTTTTGCCAGCGCATTCACCATTTTCACCCATAGCTCACAAGAAATTGTTTATTAAATTATATCTATACGAAACAACGCAACGAGTAACGAATATTTTTTAAATCAAAAACAACATTTATTTTCTTTAATAAAATACCCTATTTTTGGAATATCTAAAACTTAACAAACTAACATAAAAAAGCTAAGTCTTTAGGTATTAAAACAAAATTACACTCGTACATATCTACTCAAATTTGAAAGTATATTTTTTATTGGTGCAACAACATTTCAGTAAATCTTTTTGCGCATCTTTTGACAAATGTGCTGCAAATTTCTGGCAGGTGAAATTATAGTTTAGTTTTGTACACAATTCCATTTTAACCAATTCGATTCTTATTTTATTTCTTTCATTAGTCCAAACCCTCATTCTAAATATGCATTGCTAATTGGGACTGAAAAAATTATTGAAATAATTTTCAATCGCATTTAAACAGCTTTACTTATATTTCATCCATAGACTTGAAGTTTTCCTAATGCCAGCGCCAGAGCAACAAAACGTTTAAAGCGGGGAATCACCAACCGAACGATTCGGGACAATTATTTCCAGTCGGTCGATTCGTTTGGCATAAACAAAGGTTTGGCGATCTTTCATTCATGGCCGCGGCCCGCGTCTCGAGTGCAATGCCATGTTGCTAAGGCTGTCAAACCATTTTAATATTATTGGAATGGTATTATCGACGAACGAAAACCGGAGATTTATCTCAAAAACCGGAGAACGGAGAACCGCTATGAAAATCCGGAGACTGCGGGTGAAAACCGGAGAGGTGGTCACCCTGGTTCGTTGATGGCATATTAAGTGTCATACGTTGGAAAATAACCCGTTGGTATCAAAAATATATATTTCAATATACCACAAGTGTTGGTATCGATCGCTCTGGAGACTATGGTCGCTGCACTGACTTAATCTGACTTAATGATACCCTACTATGAGTTTATACTATACCATATATAACCCTTTCTTGGAATGATGGCTATTTATCAAAGTTCTTTAATTTTTCCTTGCTTGGACAGTAATTAAATGATAATTTTTCTGATTTGGAGCTTATGCTACTTATATCAGAACTTAAATGTATAAAGTGGAAACTTTTAACAATTAAATATTTCTGATTCTGATTTATTTTGATCTGTGACATAAATTTCTGCATTTTTACGAGAACGGTCCTGTTTGAGATATGGCCGAGGATTTGCAATGGATCAAGCCGGGCCTAATCGCACGCAAGGCTTGACTTGGCTGCCTTACTTTATTCGTCTGCTTCTTGGATATCGACTTGGTTTTGTGATTTATATACGCATCAGGACAGAAACATGATGTTTTGAATTAATTATAAAATAATACAGGGCGCAGATGGTAGCAATTTGCCTCAGGATTAAGGAAGATTAAGATTTTTTTTTAATTGATATTTTATGTTAGTGATCTCTGATCTCAACCTGTGACTGTAACATCTATAAATTATGCTTTTAATCATTTCATTTCAAATTTAATTAGAGAATAATATTATTTTTGCCCTTTCTTGTAATTAGGATTGCAAAATAAATTTGCATTTTTTGTTCCTAATTAGATGTTTGCGAACATTCTGAAGACTATGAGGCAACTGTGGTTATCGTCCACGTGTACTATTAGATTTTTCTGATCTGGCGTAATCACTATAATCCGTTTCCAACTGCTTTGTCTCGACAAGGTGTGCTTTAGATCTGTCTTCAACTTCTTTGGTCCCGTCTTTAACTGCATTGCGGATGCGAGCCTACTAGCAAATATCGGATGATGCACCCTATAAAAAATGTCGCAACCGACATAGATGAGAACTGCAGTTTTCCCACGATCCTCAAAATGTGTCCACGTTCAACCACATACCCTAATTCATCATTCGTCTAAAGTGCCGGAATCTAGTTCGGCTGCTCTAGCCTCAGAAATAGATGCAAAATAACAAGTAATAAAGCCAGACAAAGAAATATTGGAAAGCAGTGATAAAAAAACATAAGTGTTCTTGTGGACAACACACCGGAAGTGAAATTTCATCCACACAAAAGAGAAATGTAGAATAGCATACAGACATGTACAGTGTATACGACCCACAACGTTCTCTCCCTATATATTTCTATGTTTTCTATTAAACAATAAAATATTTCTTTTTGTATGTTGCATAAGTTTTCATAAATAAAACAATATTTTTATTTATGATAGGATAGTTATTATGATTTTATTTATTTGTTTATGTAAATTCGCTGCCACGAGTGGTAGAACATACTATATATATTTTTATTTTATGCAAAATTGCTGACATGCATGATAAAATATTCAATGCATTAAACTCCGGCACGTTGAACGATCGATTTTTGTCAAACCCTCACCTTCTGTTTATACCAACGCTACATCTTCCTCTCTACTTTCAATGGCTTCTCCGTTTCACACATTTTATAACTTTACGCGTTCGCCGTATCACAGTTTGTATCTTTCATAATGCGTTCACCGGCTTACTCGTCAGGTAAAGAAGTGTCGCTTCAGAAAACAAGTAGAAAGCATATAATGATTTCAGATGCAGCCGAAGACCTATAAATTAAAAATAAATTATTAATTTTGATTTCGCCCAGTTTTTGCATGTGCTTATAGCTAGTCTTAGCACCTTCTTTTAATGCTGTAGCATTTTTTTAAGGAAAATGCTTAAAATTGGTGCATGCATTGTAGGCAATGATAATAACTTTATTCACAAATAAATTTAATCAGACATACAAACCTTCGTCTTAATACTGTAGAACTGTATTTTTAGGGGCATGGGTAGAAAACTGATACAGTGTAGGAGAAGATAATAATTAAGCATACTATTATTTAGTTTATGTTAAGTTGATCAACGATTATTTCATACCTGCTAATTTTTGCTAAATATTAGCGGTTGTCTTGATTCGGTTATTCAACATTTACTATCAAACAATATATCATATAATACCCCTGTTCTGGTCTGATAACTTATTAGAAAGGTACGTTATTATTAATAAATGTAACCTAAGCGGTTAAGGTACTAAGAGGAAATCCAGCAAGTTCTTACACATTAATCTGGAGAGGGCTAAACCTACCCAACCAAAGTTTAGATTTATTAACCCTTTCTCACGCTCTAGTTCTCGGTTTATGTAAAATCACTTATAACTAAACTAATTAAGAAAATAAAGCCTCATTTTGGAAGGAAGACCAAGCCTTCGCTTTGTTAATATTAATTTGCATTTGTGCGTTGTTCTCCGTTTTGCCGGAAATTTTCCAAACCTGGGGTGCGAACGCTAAGGGGTGCACTATTTTAAGATAACGTTCTCCAAATAAAGTTACCGCACGCACCTCGATGGAGTTTATAATGATGTGAAACGCGAGAGTCGTTATATTAGCGGAATTGATAGTCTTTGATGTTTTCGAGTGTAGAATTTTTATTTTTTTGTTTCATCAACATACATTAGGAGCTTCTGTGTTTAAATGGGGGGAGGTAAATGATGCAATTACAGTTGTTCTCGAACATTCGGATTAGTATAACAGCCGAAATAGAAAAGTAAAAATAGAAATATATGGGTCTAAAATACCCGCAGACACTTAGGCCTAATAAACGATCGCTATTCCTTCTTGGAAGTTACGCTATGGTCTACCAGGTGGAGGAGGAGGCAAATACTGTAGAATCTACTTAGAAAGTTAGTCTACCATAAAAATACAAACGTCAAAGATAAGATAAATGCTTGTCAAGGAGTACATAAATGCTCTTAAGCAAGGACCAAATGGGCACCAAAACATCGATGACAACGAACAAACCAACATACGCCACATCCAAATCCTTACAAGAACAAGACCAGGTAAGTTTCATACTATCAACTTATACATTGAAAGAAGGCGGATCTTGGTAATCAGAGTTTATCAAAAATGCTTTCGGAGCCTAGTCGCGGAACGTTTTCTGCTTCTATTGCTGGTATCCCCAAAGGTGGTTTAATATTTAACGAATCTTAAAACTTAATCAGATACTCGTACCTCCAAACCGCTAAATATGTACCAAATTTACATCTATAACATGTTACACCCCGCCCAAATTCTTCTTCAGCTAGATTTATTAAGTTTTAAACTATCAACGAAAACTTTATTACCTTAATATTTATTTAACCAATGTGTTCACGATCTTTTTGGAAGGCATCAGAGCGCTCACGTTTGGACATTTTTCACAATAATTTAAATTTCTTATGTTTGCATATTACTCACTGATATACATAATATTAGCCGAAAGCAACAAGGCTCTTATACACGGCCTTGAACAGCACCTTCATCAATGTCAAGACAACCAGAAATAGAATTATTTAGCATGACCCTTTTTACCCTGTCCCGAAAATAGCATCAATTATGCAGAACTACATCTTAATTCGTAATCATTTAAATCACTTGCACGAGATTATTTATTGAGGTATTGTCCAATGCTTCATTGCAGTAAAAAATTATTGCAGATGTGTTTTATTCATAGATTCATGGCATTAATAAGATCATCTTTAACTGAAGTTAAGCAATCGTTTTAATAGAGCAAATTTTGTATTGGGTAAATTATATTGTTTAACACTATGTATAATATCGAAAGCATATTGGCAAAGGGACAATGTTTGTCTGTCAGAACTCGTTTATTATAAAAATCAGAATGTTTTTTTGCTAATTAATATTTTCATCACCCTCAAGTATTTCATTAAATTAACAAACAAAGTTACATACATTCCTAACATCTTCAGTAATTTTACTTATCTATTCGTCATTTATGTATTGATTATTATCGTGATTTGACTTGGAACACATTCCAGCTATCGATTTGTGGACTTGCTATTGATAATTAAAAATGCGTCAAATATTCATTGGATAATTTACAACAACGCTGTTTATTGTTACTCTGCGAATTTTCTACCTTTACATTTTTGCATTTGCGGCCCAGTTTTGTCCACAATACCGAAACAGAATTGTTACACCTGACGCGCGTTTCGCTAGTCATGTTAGCATCACCTCCTATTGTGCAAAAATTCTGTTTCGGTATTGTGGATAAAACTGTGTTGTACTGCATTTCGCCCAAGGTCCAAACCCGAAATTATTAATTATGGTCCTACTCTTAGATTCATCATTTAGTTAACTCGTGAATATCCAAGATATTGTTAACATTTCTTTGAAATAAATCTAGCATCTTTCCTGCATCACTATGGATTATAGAAGATATCACAACTTACACCAAGTCAATAAATAACACAAACAGTGGTTTTAATTAATATTTCTTCGAAGTGATACAAGCATGATTAGACATTACCCCCACATTAATTTGCCTTATTTTTCAACTTTTATTTGTTTTTAATATTTACTATTCATAATCTTCAAGATATTATTTATTAAGGGAACTGATGAGGTTTTTTAACCTTACCGATACGGTACTATACGATGGATTTAAGTAATCCTTAAGTATCGTCAGCACAATACGAGGCAGACAATTAGACTAAGATGCTGTTAATTATAACAGAGAAGATTCATAATAGTTTAACGAACTTTGCTCTCAATTAAACTAGGTGGGTATTTTATCACGACTATAAAGTAATTTTGCGCAAACTTCCCTCTGGCAATTTATCTCGCCTGATTAGTTTTTCTTTGGATTAATTGCTTCAATTGTTTTTCTCATTTTACCTCTGCATATTCATCTTGGCCAAATTTCACTTTAAAAGCACTTTTACTTACACAACGACTTTTACGGCAGCAATTCTTCGCTAGATTGTTTTGAGGTAAGGATGGGATTAAAAAATTTTCTATAGACGTAGTCAGTATGTATTTTTGCTGCATCGAGAGGCTTGAATATGAGCATCTGGTTAGTTAAGTGAGTAATACAAACATTTATTGGAGTTTGGAACCTTGGGCAAGATGCACTAAAACGGTGTTCTAGCCACAATACCGAAACAGAATTATTACACTGGCTGCGCGTTTCGCTAAACATGTTAGGATCATCAGGAGATGACTAAAACTGTCGACTATGTTTAACCATCTCCTGATGCTGCTACCATGGTTAGCGAAACGCGCGTCGAGTGCAATAATTCTGATTCGGTATGGTGGATAAAACTCCGTTTTAAAAATATAAAGAAAAAAATTCAATTACTTTTTAATTTCACTGGGTTTGTTTAAAGCCTCTAGTACCGTTCCCCCATCTGCTGACCCTATAGCTATACTGACGAGCCGTTATACGGCGAAATGCGTCTATGGATGGGTCGGCAGGTGAAAAAGAACGGAAGGTACAAACTTTCTGATGCAAATGTTTTTTTATTGCAGTTTGGACACACACTAAAGGGATATCCTCTGTGGTACTCGAAGAGCGGTGTGTGTGTGTGTGTGTGTACAAAGATGCTAATTGGCATGGTTCTCGAATTGATAGCTGTAGATTGTAATTTGGGGGACACAGATGTTCTTGGAATGAGTTCCACAGTGATACAGTGCGCCAGACAAAGGAGTACTTGTAAGACGATGTTCTAGGTATTTCCAATTATTCGCCACATGTCCACGATGTTCCAGACTATCCAGATCCCTGGTCAACTCTGGGTCGCCGACGAGACGCATAACTCCCTTTTTTATGGAATTAAGCAGCTTTTTGGTGTGCTTAGGAGCGGCACCCCAAGTGTGTGAGCAATATTCTACTCACGGTCTTGTTGGCGATTTGTAGAGCAACAGAAGCTGGTGAGGTGTATACAGTTTTTGTTGCGAAATAGCGCACCAAGCCTCTACGGGCCGATTTTGTGTTATTAGCAACGTAGTCATGCCATCACATATTGTGTTTGACCGAGACACCTGGTAGTTATATCGACTAGGACGAAGAATGGTCGATTCTGCCATAATGATGTTAGGACTCGCCATATATTTTCTTGGTAATCGTGGCTGCTTGGGGTATTGCTGCATTGAACTGGACCAAATTCCGGTCGCTTTAAGTTCGAATTTTCTCCAGATCTATGTTTTTCTGATTTAAATTAGGAGACAATAGTATTGGCGGCACCCCAAATGTATGAGCAATATTCTACGCTAGGTCATATTGGCGCTTTGTAGAGCAACAGAAGCTGCTGAGGTATATACAGATTTTTGTTGCGAAATAGCGCACCAAGCTTCTACAAGGCCGATTTTGTAATATTAGCAACGGAGTCATGCCATCACATATTGTTGTTGTCCGAGACACCTGGTAGTTATATCGACGAGGATGAAGGAATGGTCGATTCTGCCATAATGATGTCAGGGCTCGCCATATATTTTCTTGGCTCCTTGGGGTTTTGCTCCATTGAACTGGATCAATTTCCGGTCGCTTTAAGTTCGAATTTTCTCCAGATTTAGGTTTTTCTGATTTAAATTTAGAGACAATAGTATTGTCATCTGCAAAACTGTAAACAGAATTAGTCTTTTCGGTCAGCAGTTCATTAATATAGGCGAGGAACAGATTTGCTTAAAGTATTACACCCTGCGGCACGCCTGCATTAATACTGAATGTGCCTGATGTGCGTGTAGCAAATGCAATGTACAGGGTGTCCCAAATTCGAGCCTCATCATTGGGATCTCGGGAACTAGAAGAGATACGAGATCGGTTAAATGGAGGCAAAGTTGCGCGATTTGATGCTGATCAAAATGCAACCTTACAAGTTTGAAATTTCTGAACACCTCCGAAGATTTTTGGAAAAAACGCAAAATTCGCGATTTCATTTTTATTTTTTTATGGCTTTATTTGAATAGATATAACAAAATAAATTTCACATTCTCATTGTTACTTTTTATTTTCTACAAGATGGTGTTATCAGATTTTCAAACCGACGTTTCGTCTTTGAGCTGCCAACATCAGCTTTGTCTTTTTTAAATACGGCCCTGAATTTTTTATTACGGACTTTAAGAGCCTCTAAGGTCCCAGAATCAATGATTTATCGCACTTAATCGAAAAATTCATATTAATGGCATTTTTCATAAGAACTAGAGAGAGACCGAAAACTGATTTTTGGTAAGATCTTACCAGGAAATCATTAAAATGATTTTTTCGAAGAAGTGCGATACAACAATTAGAATGTGAAATCTATTATATGTTCCAAATCTAATTCCACACAACTATTTACTTGGGTAAATTTCTAAAAATATGGCCTAGAGCCTATGGTTTGAGACTTTAATAATTGTATTATTTATTAACCACTTCTTATGTTAGTTTTTAAGGTTTGTTTTTGCGAAGCGTTAATGCGTAAAAAAGGTTTCTGCTTTTAATCCTATTTAAAATCTATTTTCTATCTCTCTAACACATGAGTTCTAATGGAAAATGTAACTAATATGAATTTTTCGAATAAGTGCGATACATCATTGGTTTTGGGACCTTAGAAGCTCTTAAAATCCCTTATAAAAAATCCAGGGCCGTATTTAAAAAAACAAAGTTGATGATGGCAGCTCTAAGGCGAAACGTCGGCTGGAAAATCTGATAACAGCATCTTTAAGAGCAGAAAAAGTGGCAATGAAAATGTGAAATTTATTTTGTTATATCTATTCAAATAGAGTTATAAAAAAATTCAAACGAAATCGCGAATATTCGGTTTTTTTCAAAAATCTTCGGAAGCATTCGGAATTTTCAAACTTGTAAGGCGGCATTTTGATCAGCATCAAACTGCACAACTTTGCCTCTATATAACCGACCTCGTATCTCTTCTAGTTTCCGAGATCCCAATGATGAGGCTCGAATTTGGGACACCCTATACATAGACCCGTTCTCAAGAAAACTTGCAAGCCAGCTGCAGAGAAACGATGGTAGACCGAAGGGCGGCAGTTTGTTGGGCAATCCATCATGCCAAACTCTGACGAATGCCTTAAATATATCTTTGCGAAGCGGTATTGGTTATTGCTAAATTATTCTGTTGGTCTCGAGGTAATTTAGTAATTGCTGATTGACTATACATTCCATCACTTTAGAGAGTATTGAAAGCAGGCCAATTGGGTGGTAGTTTGACGGCGTAGTTTTCTTGTCTTTTCTTGAACAGGTTGCACTCGAGCCACTTTTCAAGATGATGGGTAAATCTCTTTGCGATAAGACAGAAAAAAACCTGGAAAAATTGGGTATTAGTAGGTTGGCGCAGTTCTTTAACATGATGACAGTTATTCCGTCCGGGCTTGATGCCTTTTGCGTATCTAGCTCTTTGAGGATTTTACAAATATCACGGTGTTGAAACCTAACTTCTACCATGGTAGTGTTAACTTTGGATACGGTGGGGAGAGTCTTGCCTTGGGGGACGTTTAAGCTAGAGTGCGATGAAAACATTTTGGCGAGCGTGTTTGCTAATTTTGTTGCCACTACTTGTAGGTTTACTGCTTTCTACCTAGAGTTCTATCGCATCTTCTGTCGAACCAGGACCGCCTGATCGAATTTGGGATGTCTGCTTCCATTTCTGAGGAGATTACTTTCGTAATTTCTTCATGTCAGACTGACGGGTCAGATCGGTTAATGATGATAATGAAATTTTATATTTTGGAAAGAACATACTCAAATATGATGGCTCCCTTACTAAATTTAATACGGCGTAAAAATCGAAGAACCATTATGTGAAGGGCAAAAGTAATAAAGAATGCCGAAAAGAATAAAATACACTCTAACACTCTAACACGCCCTGAGAGAAGAGATATATCTACTTTTTAATCGAGTTCAAAGGCGCTTTTGGTCAAGACCTCTGCAATGTTTCATCATATTCTAATCGGATTTGAGGCAGAAGTCCATTTGAATCTAAATAGCCTTTAAAGAGATTAGAATCAGCCTCACAAACAGAACTTTGTTTTTTCAACTATAAAACTAAAACCATATTATATATTGGTTCTAGCATTCTAGATAGCACAGCTTTTTCGTTTTTGCTCTTAGACGTGTACCTCATTCAAAATTATTGGTCCCTTCGCATTTAATCTATCAAATGTGTCGCAGTATTCCACTAGCTTCACTACCAACCTACGACTGTATTTGAACTCGATCTATTAACTTATTTGCAGGTGATACGCTTTGTAATTATTGAATAAAACATAAATAACTGGCCAGCAAACTTGTCCAGTGAGTTGCGAGAATGATGTTAGAGTAACTTTACCAACGATGAGATAAATAAAAGTTCGCTGAGAGAAACTGCTGCCAGAGAGTCTAAAGCCGAAAAAACTGTTTGTTGCCTAACGAGAAGCTTATTTTCAGTATGGAAATACTGCCTAAAGGTGACGATAATTAATCAATACTATGGGTGTAGTTTGCATAAAATTTTCACAAGTTCATTAAAACCGCGTTAATTCTACGTACTAACAATAAAATCTAGAATTCGCATTTAATAAAGTCTTGAAGCAAGGAAATGTTTTTGGAATGAAATGATAAATTTGATAATTTAAGCACTTCCCTGGCGGTTTGTTTTTCTATTAAAGTTATACTTGAGTTTCGATTGAAATTTGATTTATTTATTGATCGAATAACCTAAATATATGAGGCTACGGTGAAGCCGATGCACAGAATGAGTAGAGTAGCGATTAACGCACTTTGGTAACCATATATAATAATTTTAAAATAAATATTAAAATTTCTTCTGGTAGCATTTAGGGTGAAGATGAAATAAAGATGAAACATTTTCTCATTTAATAGATGTTTGCCTCAGCAACATTTTTTTAATATAACTGGTTTATTATAAAGAGAAAGGTAATATCATTTTCTGAAAAATGCATCTACCAGTGGGAAAAACGCGAAAAGTAATTCCGACAGTAACCTTGCTCGAAAAACGAGAAAACTCCATTCCTTTAATTTAAATTGCTCTGCTCCGGAACCGAACAAATATTATAAACTACTCAATTTAAAAAGTTTGCAGCAAATTGTGACATAATTTCCATGAAAGCTTTAATCATCTAACTTTCACGACGCACATCCTTCAATGTTAAAATATTTTTCGATATTTCAAGCGCAAAATCACTTGCCCTCACTTTTCCCATGCATTTTTAAAGCCTCAACCTTCTGGTCACTTTGGAGCTGTTGATTCCATACGAGTTGCCCGGTTTTACTTAGTCTTTAGAAGAGGTTATTGGAAATTTGATCATTTTGTAATTCAGCAGTAATTTACAATACTTGTTTAAAGAACCGATACAATTTGAATTTAATAACTTACTAACCCAAACTAACCCAACTATAAAACTAAAACTCCATATTATGAAATAGTTCTATGTATGCTTCTTGCTAGAACAATAATAAACAATGATTTTTTTCAGTCAGCCGTACTGAAGCATTTCAACGCACTACCTCCAGCAACCTTTGGTTATGATCCTCGCTATGACCTATACATCTCCAGCAACAAGACCTATTATCCGGTGAAAGGGATTGTCGTCCCCTTGAAATAGGCACATACATCAACTCTGGCCTAGTATTCAGCTTAATGAATTTAAACTTAATCTATTAACATGGTATGTACGGTGATACGCTTTGTAATTACTGAGTAAAAAACAAATAACTGACCCTCAAACTAGACATCATAACCTACCACAGGGTTTCCAGGATGAAGTTAGAGCAAATGTAGCAACGATGAGATGATTAAAAGTTAAAGAGAGTATTGACAGCAAGTCGAAACCAGAAAAAATTGTTGCAATGTAAAAACATTGCATAAAGAGGAAGATAATTGAGCAATACTGTGGAGATATTTCGCATAAACATTTCACAAGTCCGCTTCTGCAGTAATAAAATACGAAAGTTATAAAAGTATGGTAGCGCAGTTTTAAGCTTTCTGTGACATCACTCCTTTATTCCGTTTGTTGCGATTTTCTTATTGTATTACAAGTTCAATAAAGTCGCGTTGATTCTGCATACTAACAATAAAATCTTGGATTTAAATTTAGCAAACTTCTAATTAGCTTAACTGTGCACCGAAGTAGTTTAGGATGAGTTTTTTACAATTAAAGTTATAATTGAGTTTCGATTGGAATTTGATTTATTTATTAATCGATTAATTTAAATATATGATGCTACGATGAAGCCGATGTTCATCTGAGTACAGAAACCATATATAATAATTCAAAAATAAATATTAAAATTTCTATGCTATTTCGAGTAAAGACGAAATAATGAAAATACATGTTCTCATTTAGTAGAATCTAATGACGACTTTTTTTTATAACTGGTTTATATAAGAAAGGTAATATATTTTTCTGGAAAATGAATCTATGAGTTGGAAAAGTGCTAAACTAATTCCGAGTAACCTTCCTGGAGAAATGAGAAAACTGCCGTTCCTCTAATTTAAATTGCCTCGCTCCCGAGCCGAACAGATATTATAACTTATAACTGCGGTAAAATTTTATATAGTTTCGATGAAAGATTTAACTTTCACGAAATGCATCTTTCATTGTTAAAATATTATTCGCTATATCAAGCGCAAATTCACTAGCCTTTACTTCCATATTCAGCGCGTCAATCCGCTGGTCACTTCCATACTGTTGATTCCACAGGAGTTGCCCGGTTTTACCTAGTTTTTAGAAGAAGTAATTTAGAAATTAAATTATTCTGTAATTCAGCAGTAATTTACAAAACTTTTTTAAAGAAGGGATTCAATTTGAATTTAATTATTTACGGGCCTTTACATGGAAGTTCATACAGAGCATTTTGTTTGCCCAACTATAAAAGTAAAACCCCATATATGCAATAGTTCTATGCTTCTAGCTAGTGCATAGTAATAAAAATAATGATTTTTTCCATCAGCCGAGCCGTTCTGAACCATTTCAACGCATTACCACCGAATTAACTGATATTCGGTCGCATTACCTCCAGCAACCTTTGGTCATGCCGAAAAATCTGTTATAAAGCGTGATGCTCAGTCTCAATATAGAAACACTGCCTAAAGGTGAAGATAATTTATCAATACTGTGGATGTAATTCGCATAGATATTTCACAAGTCCGCTTCTGTAGTAATAAAATACGAAAGTTATAAAACTATGATAACGCAGTTTTAAGCTTTCTCTGACATTATTCCGTTTGTTGCGATTTTCTTATTGTGTTAGAAGTTCAATAAAGCCCCGTTGTTTCTGCATACTAACAATAAAATCTAGAATTTACATTTAACAAAGTTTTAATTAGGTTAACACGGCGCAGCAAAATATTTTAGGATTGAAATGATGAATCTCTTAATTAAAGCACTTGCTTGGCGATTTGTTTTTTATTATTAAAGTGATAATCGATTTTCGATTGAAGTTTAATTTATTTATTGATCGAATAATTTGAAGATACGATGATACCATGAAGCCGATGCTTATATGAGTACAGAATGGGTAGAGTAGTGATTAAAGTACTTTTATAACCATTCGAAAATAAATATTAAATTTTCTGGTTTATGTTAATAAGTAAGGTAATATATTTTTATGGAAAATACATGTAGAGTGAAAAATAATTCCGACAGTAACGTTCCTGGAAAAATGAGAAAACCGCCGTTCCTTTAATTAAATTGCTCCGCTCCGGAACCGAATAAACATTATAAACTACTCAATTATAAAGTTTGCGGCAAATTTTTATATAGCTTCGATGAAAGCTTTAATCATTTAACTTTCACCAAACACATCCTTCAACGTTATAAATATTATTCGTTATTTCAAGCGTGAATTCACTCACCCCCACTTTTCACATAGATTTTTAAAAGCAGCAATTCGGTGGCTACTGTGGTGTTGTTGATTCTTCACGGGTTGCCCGGTTTTACCTTTTTTTTTTAAATACCAGTCGAAAATTAAGTTATATTGTAATTCGACTGTAATTTACAAAACTTGTTTAAACAATGGATTCAATTTAAATTCGATAACCTACGTGTCTTTAACAGGGCAATAAGCTATGTACAGTGCGTCGCACTTTTCATTGATACAGAGCAGCGCCTTAATGCGGCGCATTTTAGACTCAGGTGAGAATAAACTGGATCGAGAGTTTATAATGATCGCAAAATTTCAAGTAAGAAAAAAATCATGATGGGCTTGCAATTAGATCCAAAGACATATAAAAACAATAGACTGAGCAAGTCATTCATAAATTACCAAACGTTTCCTCGCCATAATTAGAAATATTTACGTGAAGAGAGGATAAAATAAAGAACGAAAATAGTGAAGATGACGGCCGAAGCGGGTCAAACATTTTATTTATGTATGGCCACAACGATGAAATAAGCGTACTGTTAAGCAGAAAATTATAAGCAATTACAAAAATTAAAATGATTAGACACAAAAGAATAATTTATTAATATTGAAATATGCACATCACTAAAATAAATAATTTTAAGTTACAGCTCGAGAAAAAATCCAATTTACGTGTAATTGATAATCGATCAGAGGATTGATTACAGATTGATTATAGGGGGTCGCTAGCCCCCGTGCCGGTCTACTTGGGGATAATAGTAATTATATAAAGAAATAAAGGAAAAATCAAATTTCATTTACTTTGAAATAAAATTATTTGTTGGTCAAACTTCGTATTCTGTTTTAACGCAATGCCTGGGTTCTTGGGGTTACCTCATGATGAATTCTTATCTTGAAGTATTATCTCAAGACGAGTTTTATTAATTCATGAGAGTGGCGCTCTATGCACGATTCTCCAAAAAAGTGATCGCCAAAATGGTGATATATATTTTTATCAAAAATGTTTGTTGTTTTATGAAAAAATGTAAAGTATTTTTCTGGTCCAGTTAACAATAGCGCTATCAAAAATAACACCTTTTCTAAGAAAATAAGAAGCATCTAGGTATTCTATATGGGTTTTCTAATCGAAAAAAATCGGAATTGTGTTTTGTGTTTTTTTTTTAAACCTGAAACCTAGAATCTATTTATATCTTATCGTTACGTTTTGCCCTGAAATATGTGATCACTTCATGCCTGGTCTTCCGCTCGCTTTAGAGGTGGGCCTTTCAAGAACTAACTCAGAAAATGGTTGAAAACATCCTCCTGAATTAATTTACCATAATAAAGGCAATTGGTAATACACACACAAACAAAACAAAATGAGCGAAATCACAGAATAGAAAATATTGACAAACGGGCGGTGGAAGGTCAGTCGCTCCATCACGCCGACCAGTGAGAGCGAAGAGCGACTGTATTCCTACGCAAATACGACCAATAAAAATGAGCACGGTCGATTGTTTGCTACGCGTGCAAAAATAGTTCTATATAGATTCAAATATTAATATTCCGCATTTTTTTTTTTCGTAAATCACCTTGAAATTATTATATTGCATATTTCTGTAATTTTAATAGAATAATTCTAAATTATTGGTAAGGATCACATGCTGCATGACATATCTCAACAACTAAATTTGAAGCATTAATTAATTTTCAATAACGCTTTGTAACTAATAATTTTGACAAAGAAACATCAGATTATATTAATTCACGACACTTTAAACATGTAATAGCAAACAAGAAATAGTTGAAATAGGTATTTGCTTTTTTAAAATAATGTTCGCAGAGTACGACTATGAGTATATTTACTTACGCATGGAATGTAATATTTGGGTTCAAATGATTGGTGCTCTGTTCTCATGAACATAGCTGCCAGTTCGTTCTACACGAGTACCGGCTACGCGACGTTGTTGCGTGCGCGGCAAGAGGAAGTACCGCTGATTTCATGAACAATGTGAAGTGGTGAAGTAGTGACATAGGGCCCAGCATAAAGTTTCTCGAAAAATACGTATAACACTTCGTATATTTTTGTGTTTCCCTTTTCATTGAAGTTTTGTATTATACATGTTTATTTTATATGCTAGTATCATAATCTACACGATATATTTTAAAAAGTCACGTTATAGAAAACAAGCTGCCGATTTTCCATGACACAAACATACTTTTAGGTGTCATCGGCAACGGCGCCGCAGTATAAGCGGTAAGTAATAGTAAGGCTTGCGTACTATTTTAAAATGGGGGAAAGGAGAAGGGAAATGATGTTGGCGCTTTCATATTTAGTATATAAATTTGTCCATTTTTTATGTCTTTGACTAGATCCAATAGTACATCGTAAGGCTGTATATCTTAGAACTGCAAAATATATTCACATTTTGTAATGTTATTCTTTTTATGTCGGTTTATATCGCGGATTGGCTCTATCATTAAAACGAAATTCTAACGATTGGCAAGCTTTAGCTTATCTGTTCCTCTAATATTTACATTTCATTTCGTGGAAGTTTTATAAAGCAAATGCTTTCCTCCTATCAACCTGTCCCAACACATTGGACAATTGGTCTCCATGGATAACTTCTTCGACAACAAAAACTACGACATTATACCCAAAATGATTAGTCAATTCATTGATGTGAATACATGTCTTTGAGCTAAAGTGTCCTATTATTCCTCTTACTTAACTATTAACTATAAACTTTAACTGAAGCCTTATATGTTTACTCGGCACTTAGAGGAATGAAAACACTGTATAATCCAGATAATCGCTGCAAAGCTTATCAACGTAATATGACCTAAATTACAACAATGTAAAAAGGAAACATAAATAAAGTCACCAATAATTGAGTCATCCGAAAATTTCGCATAGCACATAATAACAGATTTTATCGGGAACGATGGCATTCTACCCCCAAGGGGCCAATTGTGATACCTGTTGAACGGCGTGAACAAAACAGCCACATGCAAAACCATAGCCCCATTTAAATAATGTAGATATGAAAAATTGCCGACTGTCGGAAGTTATCGCAGGAAAGCTTCCGATAGCGAAAATTATCAGCGTGTCTGGCTTCGTCGAAATTAATGATTATGTCTGTATTAGGCGACGCTAAGTGGGTTTTTGACTGATCATTAGATTTTGGCAAGCCTAATAAATTTTTATTAAGATAGGCAGAAATGATATTGCAAATAATAATTGATTTTTGCTGCATCTGTTGTTTATTATTAATTGTATGCATTCTCTAAAAATAATTTTAACTTGTTTGAATTAATTTGTGTGTTTGAACGAATAACAATTTCTAATTTTCAAATTTTAAATAAAAATCTATCGTCCTTAACATTGTTTGATTTCCGAACAGATTGCAACAGGTTTTCTATGGAGCATTCTTTATCTGAATTTAGCCGATTTCGAGACGACCCTTTCTACTTTTAGGTGGCTAAATAAAATATACTAACGAAAAAATACAAAAATTCATTTACTTCTTCCTCAGCCTTAAACAAATACTCATCAATACGAAGGGACATAGATTAGAAATAAAGAGTTAGTATGATTAAATCTTATATTGTCACATAATGAACATAGTCTTTTTTATCCGATCGGACGAAAAACGACACCTTTCCGATGTGTTTTCTCACCGCAAAAGTCATGATTCCAGTATATTGTATTCGTTGCTTGGCAACATGCAATAACTGTACAAGAATAGAAAATAACTGTCCGGGAATATATCATTCCCGTCCTAGGCCGGGAATGTAACATTTCTGTCATATTCAAACGCCTTGTTTGTCAGATCTGACGTCTATCAAAAGTAAGTAGCTGTAGTGTCCATAGCTACGTAATAAACTTCAAGCTCGCTCGATTGAAAACTTGATATTATGTTGAGTTTAAATTTAAAACATCGTTTTTATTTAGAGTAAGATTTGGGTCTATTTTTATAAGTACGTATTCTAATTTATTTCGAACGGATAAAAAATAGTATGTGCAACTCGTAGGAAAAGCACATTCCTGGACTCCTGTGTTGCTGGCCTCGGCTGCGCCTCGTCCAGCAACTACCAAGTCGTCCAGGAATGTTTTGCTTTTCCTCCTAGTTACACAATATACTATTATTGATCAGGTGGCCATGGAGGATACAAACTAACTTCATTTAAAAGCAAATATACCGGCTGACAACGAAATCATTTTACAAGGCGACATTCAATTGCCTTTTTTAAAATAAATTTGAAATTTATGTTGAAGATATACAACAACAAAAATTCAGATTATCCATTAAAAGCAATTAAATATCACTCACCGGTAATCCGAAATGAGCCTCAGGCAAGAATTTTGAATATGACACTGTATATGTTTTCATATATTTAGATAGAGTTTGAAATTTTCTTCTCAACGATGTGTCACAAGTTGCCATTATTTTTCAAAATAGCGATGTAGTGTGTTCTAATTCAATATGGCGTAATCCTCAGAGTTTTCGCCAAACCACCCACCGAAATAAAAGAAAAAATATCAATTTTCTGGTTGGCTTTTCATTGAGTTGGTCAATGATTTGTCATAAAACATAAGCAATAGTTTTTGTTTAAAATGTTAAAATTAGTCTTTCTCGAAAATTTGAAAGTGGTATCAAATAAATGCTAGCAATAAAGGGTATTTTACCAGCTGTAGCAAAATGCTCAACATATATATTTGTTTGTATTTATGGCTTATTTTTTTATTTGAAACGATAATAATAACAATAATGGGAAGTAACAGAATTGTAACAAAGGTAAATACGTTTTAAATATGGATTAATAAATAAAAAAAAACATTATTCAATTAAATGATCAATACGTTGGCCATCGAGTCGTTGATATAGCCTCATTTTGTGGCATTCAGTTTTGGTCGTTAACTAGAAGTGAATGCCTAGTACGCCCTTGGTACTATTTCGGGTTTACGCTTCAGTTTCACATTTGAATCCGAGATTTAATTTGAAATCATATCTATCTGGTGCCTTCGTTATAATCTCTATCGTTCCATGTTTTGTTGGTTGCGCGATGTAATTTCCAGCGCGAGACGATGCCTGGTTTGGCTCTGTAGGTACGGGTCCTTTTCTAGTCAAGCTTTTCGGTTGTCTAATCGATTTATTTTAATCTGGTTTAAGCCCAGAGATCCTAGTTGGATATCATCGACTTACAACATTGAAATTTCCTCATCGGCCATTTTGATTCGTTCTCGTCAGTTTTAGTGCCGTAGATGCAGGAATAACTCGCTAAGCCGTAGATGCAGGAATAACTCGCTTGCTTTGTCTGGTGAAGGAATCCATTGAGTGATTAGCGTCACGTGTTACGGTTTTTGGCCCTTACTTTAAAAGGTAGGTTTTTTATTAATTACAGATATTTTGCGTTTTTCGTGTCTTCATTAATTGCATTTTTATATTATTTCGCTTTTCATTTGTATCGGACTTGATTTAATAGCTTAATTAATCGGCGTGACGTTTACCTAATTAGAGATTAATTGAGGTTGATATTTTTTTATTATTCGGATGGTCTAGTTTGTTATTTAATACGCATCGTTAACCGTTTTATTCAAATCGGCCTCGATTTAGTTAGCTTAGTTTATCGGCCTGACGTCATCCTTATTAGAGATTAATTAAGGTTGATAGTTTTTTTACTATTCGGGTGGTCTAGTTTATTGTTTAATAATTATTAAATTAACCGTTTTATTCATATCAGGCTCGATTAAGTTGGCTCAATTAATCGGCGTGACGTCAAATTGATTAGAGATTAATTAAAGCTTTTGGGCTTCTCTATTTGAACGGAATAGTGATTATTACTTATTCACGGGGTCTTGCGAACACCTAAGTTAATTGTTTTTATCTTATTTCCGACGAAATGTAATGTAGATTTTCAATAATTTAGTAGGTCGATTTACTTGCCCTTTCTGTAGCGGTTTAGCAGCGAGTGTAAAATTTAGAGATTGATTATTATGTCGCTTTAATAAAGGCATCTATTGTTTACAGTTATAGGTAGTTACTAGTGCCAAGAACCACTAATTTCATGGAATTTATTTTATTACCGAAGTTAGAATTGACGTGATGGGGAATTATTATTTTTATCTTTAATTTTATTGATTAATCTTGCAATTAACTTCTAGTGATTCATGTGGGTAGTTGGTTTCAACTATTAATTAGACACTATACCGGGAAATTCGGTTGTTGATAGTTAGGTAATGCAGTTTTGTTTATTATTAGTTCTCGTTTGTAAGGGAAGCCATCAGATCGCGTTATTGAGTGCAGATTACAAATTTTGGCTTATTTTCGTTCATTGCTGTTTACCTTATTGAACTTTATTCTTGATTTGTTCAAATAAAGGTAGAGGCACGCTATCTTTATGATATTAATATTAGAAGGTCGTTCGGACCATTTATTTGCCAAATTCGTTTAGTACAAACTTTTCTCTTGAGTTATTAAAATTCAGAAAGGGTTATGCTTTCTATTTGATAATAATACTGGCAGGTCATTCAGAGGACTTTATGTCAAATTTGTTCAGTATAATTTTTCATTAAAGTTTATTTTAGTGCTTTTTGTTCTTTATATAGATCATACTTGTACACTTTTATCAATGTGGAATGGATATTATCTGTACCAGACTAGGAACAATCTCTTATTTACTTTCATTGATCATTTTTTGTACTATTGCGGGCATTTACTGTATTAATTGATGTGATTGATAATGATTATGTACGTTGATTTTCATTGTGCCAAACTCGATCCAGATTCTTGGACTGTAATGTTATTTTTAAGGAATGATGTCAGCTTCCCTTGGGCGAACGGAACCTTTTTAGTTTTCTGCATAACTAATATTAAGTTTTAGTTTTAATATTTCGATTGCTCTAATATATTATTACGGTAGTGCCCTTTTTCTCTTTGTTTTTTAACTGTTGGTTAATTATTGAATTTGATTTCAAATAAAAAGTGGACCTATCTATCTCTTTAATCTGAAATTTGAAACTCTGCTAAATTATTCTTTTGAACGGAGAGTATATAATAGCAATCTGTTCACATATTTTGTGACTCATTGCCATTCCTAGGGTCCTCCCACCGGGCTGGGATACTGAAGTTCTCCCATCCAGTTTGAGTAATATTTATTGGAACTTGGTGGTCCACTTAACCGGCTGGACTTGCCGAACGTTTGAGTTTCGCCCACCCGGTTTGGTCTAGGTGGTTCACTCTGGGTTGAACTAAGAGTCTGGAACGAACCGTCAGAGTTCACGTGATGTTGGAACTTTAGTGAAAAAGAGAAGTAATTAGTTTTAGATTTAAATTACCGTCTCTGGAACAATTGTCACTTTTAAGTTAGCGCCTTTACCACTGTAAGTACTTGCGCCGATCTTATCTTTGCGGTTTACGTGATCACGATCCCGAGTGGTAGTCAAAACTCAAATTAAGTTTCTTTTTATATTTCTCTGGAGCACTTGGCTGGTGCCGATCCATTAATTCAATATTTTTCCTTTTATCAACATAGAGTTTTGGTCAATCACTGATAAACAATTTTATTTAATATTTATAATTTCATTGTTACTTGATTAGTTTTTTTGAACTGCCTACGATTGTCGGTGTAGTATCTTAATTTATATATTAATATTATTGAATCACTTATGGCAATTTATACATTTTAATATCCCTATTCTGGGCTATTCTTTTTGCCTATTTGTTCTTCTATTGTAACTGCGGCGTGTTTTATTTGGTTCAACAATTTACTTATCGTAACTTTGCAGCTTCACTAGTGATTTGGTGGTGACATTCTTTTTAGCGCTTCTTACCGGCAAGGTTTACCTTGGATCTCCAGTTTGGTCCGTAACGAACTTGGTGGCGCCCAATGAACCTTTCTTCGGTTAATTGAGCAGCGGGCAAATTGCGCGTCACTTTACAGCTTGCTACAAGGCTTTGAATTCCGACCTTGCGGGGTGTTTATTTTAACGGAGGATATCTGGTCGAATTCGGTAAGTGTACACTAATACTAATCTTGGTGGAACTCGTCATAGCTCCGCGAGCATTCAAGATCTTTTACTCTCTTTTAAAAAAAAATTAGGTTGCTTTTTTCGAGAAATACGCCACTCGGAAATCCATTCCAGACCGAGGCAGTCGTCCAGAAAAATGGAGACACCGACGTTTTAGGTGTTCGCAACTGAATCTTTTGTTGATGAGCATCCTGTGTTACTGATGGGTGTTTCTCTTTGGCGGAACTCTATGCGGAATCATAAGTGCCAGCTCGTTCGAACACCTTTCGTAGTAGAGAGATAGGTCCGCCACTCTTCTTCGATATTAAAAGCTATCAGGGCATTTAGTCAGCTCTGGACTATACACAACACACTGCTCTCCTCTGTATGGAGTCCAATATCTTGAGCAAATGTTTGGGTGCCTTATAGAGCAATAAGAACTGATCTTTGCTCTATAGAGTGCTCCTAGCTTTTGTGCTGTTGTCTTGGCGATGTTGGTGACGTGATTATGCCAAAACATACTGCTTTCTACGTTAACCTCCAGCAAGCGTATAGATGAGGCGAAGGCCATGGGTTGCCCTGTCATTGACCTAGGGTGTTTGCTTTTTCTTGACGAAACAGCTTCTTGATTACTCCCTGCGATGACGATCGAAGACGATGAGGTCTATTGATTGACAGTAGCAATCTGATTTTGTCGTTCGCATTGCGAACGAGCAGCGGCCATTGAAGTCTACGACATGAATGAGGATATAAGAGTGTGTTGTCGTCTGCAAAGCTATAAATAGAATTATTGGTTGTTCTGTCTAAGAGATCGCTGATATAGAGCAGAAATAGTGTGGGAGAGGAACATCCTTGAGGAACTCTGGCATTGATTTTAAATATCTCTGAGAGATGTCTATCTACCATTAACAACTCGGATGCCTTAAGAAATTGGAAAGCCATAGAAGCAGTGTTGTTAGTAGTCCATATGCTGTCAATTTGCTTAACATCCATCATGCCACACCCTATCAAATGCTTTGGATATATCGAGAGCCACTGTACGAGATTCGCCGTAGCTCTTGATGGCTTGGTTCCATAGGTAGGTCACGTAAGTCAGGAAATCTCTTGTTGATCTGTGCTTTCGGAAGCCAAACTGGCGATCACTTATGATGCCTGCTGATTGTAGGTGTTTTAAAAGCTGTTCGTTGATCAGTGACTTTGCACAGGATGGGAACTAATGCAATTGGACGGTAGTTATTTGGTATATATTTTTTGCCTTTCTTCGGGGTTAGTTGTACCCGAGCGCATTTTCAGCTAGAATGAAAGCATGCAATTCTGTATGATAGGGCCTGCATGGTGAAACTGTGAGTTTAGCCGCACATTCCTTAAGAACTCTTGAGGGAACGCCTTTTGGTCATGTGGTTTTGCTAGTAGTATTCGTTTTACTTCGCGTTGGCGAAATACCAGATATGGGATTGAAAAATTCACTCTCGGGATAGTTGGGAAGGTGTTTCCTCGAGGAACTAAGGTAGAGTTTGATACCAACATTTCGGCAAGAATGATCGCTCTTTCTTTTGCCGTTTCCGCTGTTGAGCCATCTTGGTGACTAATCGTATTGACGTCTTGAAGAAACCCTGATTGACACCTTTGGCAACTGACCAAAAAGATCTCGATTCGTTAGGCCGGCCGGTTGGAAAGCTTGTTCTTGATCTGCTCGTTATATCCGTTCGTGCTCTCATCAATGTTGTGTATTTGTATTTTCGGCTGTCGGATCTCGGCGCCATTGGCGGTAGGCGGCATTTTTAGCATTTGCCGCTCCCAAACCATTGTTTACTGTTTGAGATACATTTTATAGAGGAGGGGATGAAAGCTTTCATACCAGCTTATCTAGTGACGACTCAAATAGTATTATAATCAGAAGAGCGTGGGACATACGTCGCTTTGTTAGGGAGTAGCTAATGATAATAGGTTTGTTCTAGCATGAAATTTCGGACGGTTTGAAGCCATCCGGAGTTTGCGCATAGCAATAAAAGCGACGCTTATATCGCTATGCGCAAACTCCGGATGTCTTCAAACCGTCCGAAATTTCATGCTAGAACAAACCTATTGTATCCTTTTTGGTGGATTAGGATGATAGGTTAGTTTTGAGTTTGTTACAGAGATTTGTTTTTTGCTTTTTTCTTAATTGACGTATTTAATTCAATGAAATAAGATTTAGCTTCTTTGGACAGTTTTTATAATAATTGATTGGTCTTTTACAACGCCAACGTTTCGGCACGGGTTTGTGCCATCATCGGGGCAGTGGCACAAACCCCTGCCGAAATGTTGGCGTTGTAAAAGAGCAATCAATTATTAAAACCCTCCAAAGAAGTTAAATCTTGTTTCATTGAATTAAATGAGTGGGCGAAAAACACTTTGTCTGAAGTATTAAGTTGGTTTGAATTTAAGTAACTGACTTTCAGTATGAACTAACTTGCTTTAAGAAATATATATTCATGGGGAATCCTTACCCTTAAAAGAATAATTTGACACTAAATGCAATATTAATTAGGTAAAGTAATGATATGATATCTAGAGGGCCGTTTCCCTTAAAGGTACGATTTTCCACTGGATGAACGGAGGTTTTAAGTTATCAGTGGGTCGTATGCCTTGAAGATATTTCGCACTAGACTAAATTGTCCCTTACTCGCTTTGTGCGCTCTTTTATACCAAAAGTTGTTGAATCTTTGCTGATTTTTTTAGAACATTTTAGATAATACGCCTAATGATTATCTTTCAAGATCAAGTACCAAGTTCAAATTTTAGGTTAAGTACTATTTTTGTTAATAGGACCAATAGTTTAAAATATCTGCAATAGTGTTTCATACATCTGAGCAGGAATAAAGAGAATCCGGGATATTAGACCTAATTTGCGTAGTTAATGTTGGCGCATTCCCGATTTTATACATATTTGGTTTATTTTTTGGCAAGTGCAGTTTATTTGTGAACATTTTACATCTCTTTAACTAGGAATTTCCATTACTAAAGAAAGGAAAGGAATATTCCGTGCAAAAATAATTTATTGCACAACAAAGCGCTTTCGGCGGTTACGCCATCATCAGTGTTGTTCATCAGTTTACAACAGACGGTTGATCAGCATCGAGAAGGAGATTGTGAAACGTCATCATGAGAACAATTAATTCAGGATATTGCAGTTAATAAGCTTTATTGTAACACGTTAAAATTCTTTTAAAAACACACAATGCTGTACATATATTGGTATGAACTATTCAACAGACAATGTACAGTATTGTGTGTTTTTAAAATAATTTTAACATGCTATTATAAATTGTTGATTCTCGTGATGTGGTTTCAGAATTTTCCTCTCGACGCTGATCAACCTTACTAACGAACAAGAACTGATGATGGCTTAACCGCTGAAAGCGCTTTGGTGTGAAATAAAATAGTTTTGCACGAAATATTATTTTTCTTTCTTCAATTTCCAATAAGTGGACACAATCTTTGACCTTTGACCACTTGTAGTGTTCCATTATTGCCTATTACGTGGTGGTATAGTTTATATCAACGATCGATCTCATGATCGGTCGTTCTCTTGGTATTTTAAAACTATATGTCTGTTAAAAGTATGTTGAGATAAACCTACAGACGTTTTCTGTTTCACCCGCCTAATGTTTCTCCAATTATTAATCTTTTCATTATGTGTTGTGTTCTTTGAGTGTATTACCTAAGCAATATTTTGATAAAATTAAAGCAAATTGATTTTCACTTCTCAATTGAACTAATACTAAACATCGTTATGGCACAATATTGAAACACGTAAAATATCTGTTTACTAAAATTAAAGACATAAAAGCAAGCAGCAAAGTTGTTTAGAGACCATTAAGTGGTGGAACGTAGCCGCTGAATACCAATTAGCGTAATAAATTGATAGAATCGACCTTGAAACAGGCACAAGATCTTTCTGGAATATTAAAGTTAGTCACTGGGAGCTTTCCTGTTAATGGAAATTTTGATATTCAATAAATTTTCATTACGGTAGGGAAACAGTCTCCAATAATTAAAATATCGGGAAATTTAGGACGAGCTTTTACGAATAATTCGATGTTGCAATAATTTGTCTGAGGCTTTGTTGTTTAGATACCTACTGAAAAAGTTTTGTATGCCTTTTAATTATGAAACATATACTAATTGTTACCTGTGTACCATTTTTTTTATCGCTGGCGTACTGTTATCATTAAATCAAAATCCTAACATTAAATTAAAAAATAAACATTTTTAACACACAAGCCAAAGTTTTCAGTAGTAATAAAAATCCATTCTTATCACTTAAGACATATGAAATATAACAATATATGCGTCCTTCAGTAAGTCTCTAAAAACATATTAGGTTACACCAGCAAAAATAGGCTACTCACAAAAACTGAATTTTTATCAGAAAAGAGTTAAAACAAGGAACTGATTTAAGTGTTAAGTGTTGTTTTAGTAACAAGTTGTATTTTCCATGGAAAAGCACTGCTGAATAATGATACACAACCATATTAAATGTCACAAAATAAGAGCTTTAATTGGGTTTATGTCACTGGAAGGAAATCGAGACAGTTATTAAAGTTATTACTAATTAATTATCATTGAACCTTAAAGGAACCATTGTAGCCAATATACTTTCCTCCTGTCCATTTGCATATACACACTCTGAAAAATTCCGGAAGTGTTATTTTGTTTCGCATACAACAATTATTCGAATTCTAATGCCATCCAGATCATGGATTGACGTGATATAGGCCAGTGTCTTCAAATGTCCCCATAGGAAAAAAAATCAAGAGGGTTTAGATCAGGTGACTTGGGAGGCCACGGCTGATTCGGAACCTCTGCTCCTTGACCTATGTATCGATTCGGCTATTTCATATTTAAAATTGGCGATCTTGCCTGCCGAAATATGTTGGAACACCGTCATCCACAAACCAACCAAGCTTTATTTCGATCACTCTTGAAACTTCTTCCAACAGGTCAGGCAAGTCATGTACAAGAAATAGTTGATTGATGAACCATTAAGTCGTTCAAGTAGGAATAAGAACACAGGTGAACAAAAAAAATTTTGGATGTAACATAAAAGCATATTATGGTAGAATTCACGTATCCAAATACAAAAATGAGAAAAAAAAGTTGTAATACGTAAGGTTTTCTCGTTACATTTATAGAACCACATTTAATGTTACAATATCTGATGTGTATAGAAAAAAATTATTTAAGATTTTTTTAACCGTATATACCGACATTATTTAGTCTTACACCTACTAAACGTACTTTACATTTAAGAAAAACAAAAAGGTTAAAAATATTAACTTAAAATATTAATTAAATTAAATTTTTTCCTTCATGGGTCATATCTTCTCTCTTCAAAAACCAGCAGTAATCAGTCATCATGGCTGGACCCCATCGTCTTTGATAGCGAATTTCCATTGTCCTAATATCTTGGTGGAATCTTTCACCCTGCTTGTCACTGACAGCTCCTAAATTTTCAGGAAAAAATGATATGTGAATGGAGGAAATGAATTTCTAATGACATTCGGACACCAAGCGATTTGTGGGCATCTAAAAGTTCATTAACTAACTGTTGGTAGTTTGCATCCATATTGTTCCCCAAAAATCCTCTTGCAACACTAAGAAATGAGTTCTATGCTCTGACTTCCTGCCTGGTAAGCTTCTCTGTAAAATTAACGTCGTCCAGCAATTTTCTGATTTGTGGCCCAATAAAAATGCCTTCCTTTAATTTGGCATCACTTAACTTGGGAAAGACTTCTTTTGAATATTTGAATCCATCACCATCTTCAGCCCAAGTTTAATGTGAAGAGGAGGCAGAAGTACATTTTGGGGTCTACAAGAGGTCTAAACTTAACGCTGTGAGATCCCGGTTGAAATTCACTTCTTTCTGGCCAAATTTTTGTTATATAATGCTGATTTACTGCACAACTGTCCCATAGACAAAGAAAACAGCAATATTTTGTAAATCCTCCCTGAAGTCCAGTAAAATGTCTATAACTTTTAAGTCCCCACATTTCTGCCATTTATAGGTGTTGTAGTTTATTTTATCCAAAGCAGTGCGCATATTTTTCATAACTTTCTTTCATCTTCACTAAATGGGCAACTGGTATAGAGGGTTTTAAATTTCCATTATGCAATAACATAGCTTTTAAACTGTATTTAGACGAATCTATAAATAAACGCCACTCAGAGGGGGATGCTCAATGTCAAGTTGCTGCATTAAACCATCAATGTCAGTACACGAACACAACGAATTTTCCATACTGTAGAATGCAGAAAACGGAACATTAATTTTTCTGAAATTCGTAATTTTCGTTTCGTTGGCTAATAAGTTCCGTTCCTGTAGACGGAGACCAAGAAGTTCTGACTGTTACTTTGATAACCCCAAATCACGTACTAAATCATTTAGCTCACTTTGAACAATTAAATGTGGCTCGTTGGAACTGGGACCTGGAGTAAAAGTTGGATCGGTGCATTGTTCTTCGGAGCTGCCTGATGATGCGTTGTCTCTAGTATCTTCCCAAACAACATTTTGCGGATCTAAAGGTGCGATCGGTACTGGTACATCTGCATTATGAGGAGCAGGTTGCATTGCAGACAGCAAATTTGGATAGTCGATCTTGTTCTTTTCCTTTTTGGAATAACCTTCAGCCTTTATCAGACAAAAATAACAATCGTGTGAATGATTAGTGGGTTCTCGCCATACCATAGGGACTGCAAAAGGCATGCCCTTTCTCTTCCCATTGATCCACTGGACCAATGATACGCTACAACTAACACAGCACACATGTGGAGCCTACTGCTTGTTTTGATCACCAACTAAAACACCAAAATGTAGTAAGTAGGCATGTTTAATACTATCAGAAAATGGCCTCGCTTGTGATTTCACCATAAATTCTCCACAAATATAACAAAATTTATCAGGAGAAATTTTGCAACTGCGGCGCGTTTATCTCGACATTTCCGTCCTTAAACACTTTAATATCTACACACGGGGAACCTCTCACTTCGTAACTCAACAGAAGACTGATTTCTAATCTTAATTTTATGTCTACTATTGTAAGCAATACTGTTCAGGTACTTTTCCTATTATAAAATGCATCCTTTGTAACCATCCCCACATTACATTGACTTCCCACTCGACTACCTGCAAATGTAAAACGGTCTTATTGAGCTATTGAACGGTGGTACGTGTCGTTAGAAATATTTTTCCTATTATTAGAAGTTCCATTTTAAAAATAAAGATCTGCTTTGTGTTAATAAAATCTGTCAACCTGTGGAATCTATTAAATTATTGTTGGTTACCCCAGGAAATTGTTCTTGAAATCTCTCATCTGGCATGTGGATTTTCATCTAACCATATATGGATATTGAGGAAATTCATAATTATATTTCTTGGGAATTTGGCTGCATGCATGGGATTGAAACTGTGAATTTTGGAAAAATTTTTGCTGGAGCCAATTACAAAGGGCTACGCGTTGCAGAAATTCACGCTGAAGTGGATCCTGAATACAAAAGGGTTATAAATTTGTATCATGTAATATCGTTAAGTAATATGGTTTGATGAATTACGGTTACCGTAACAGCGAGTATGTTTGTTTATCTCAAATGAAATAGTCTTTATAAAATATTATTAAATGTTTCCGCACAAGGATATTTATGTTAGTAAATGAGCCTTGCTTCATAGCTATTATCGCTTGCTAGACCACACAAAATGCATATCTCACATTTCACCATCTGTTTAATTCACTCACAATATTATTTGTAGATATAAACTTTTAAATTAATTATTGTTCGACAAGATTTATGATACGTTCAAGTAACGCTTTAAAATTAAATATAACAGTTAATGCCAAAGACCACTACGAATTTAAGAGAAATTCCTTGAAAATATATATGTAATAATACTACATTAGATTTGAATAATTAATTAAATTAATTATACAGGTCATTGTACAGAAAAACACCAAATTCACCTTTTACATATATTTACAAGAGCATTTAAAGATGTTTTCAGACTGTCAAAAAAGCAGTGGCGTACCACATTTCCCTTGAGGAATATTATTAAAGATGTCCTTATGGATGCCACTGGTGAATTTCAATGAAAAGCACCACTGATATTGATACGTTATTGTACCAGATTATGTACGTTATTGTACCAGATTACCTTATACCAAACTTGATTATAATATTTCTAACCATTGGGTAGTTAAGCAAGCGGAATACTATACCACTGTTTCTCAATGACACATCGCCCCCGAAATTTGCTCCACGTACTTCAGGAGCATTGCGTTTTAGCATAGAAACTGGAAAGCAACATGACACTAAAAATAAAAAAAAAGGTAAATAATTGACAAAAAATTGACATTTCTGAATTGTGGAACGAAGCAAGACCGAAGAGCCAGACGCTCTTCGTAGAATTTAAGACCTTCCAATTGCTACGTCAGCAAACGCGTCATTATAACCATGTGTCATTGAGAAACAGTGGTATAGTATTCCGCTTGCTTAACTACTAAGAGCAACTAAATTAAAAGTCTATATATTAATATGGCAAAGTAGGTGAACGACATATTTTTTATAGATTTGGAAATAACGAAACTTAAGAAAAAATTAAATTTAGGGGCAAATATTTGTTCTTTCACATTTGTAAGTATTATTGTTCTTAAATCGATTTAAAAACTGCTTACATACTTCAGGCTTGTGTAATTTAAATATTAAACCTTATTTTTATTATATGGACAACGTTGATGCTGCGAAACCGGCTGTACAATGAATGTAAAGTTTGTGAAATAAAATACTCTTGATGGTCATACGCTAAAATGCGCTTCGGAATACTAAAGGCGATGCCATCTGCCATACACTCTCATAAATTTTTAAATATCAAATATATTTGATACACTGAACCTGCCTTAACCTCCTCTTTCGGTCGCCTCCATAGGCTGCTTAATAGACCAAAAAATCTATCAGAAGTGGATGCACAAAACCCATCAATCATGAAACGGGAAAGAATCGATAGTAGCAAAAAAGCGGGATTTTATTTAATTGCCTTCGAACTTGAGTCCCAATAAAAGCCATAAATAATTTCGACCACTTGTTTGCGTCCTCGGCATCTGTCAGGGATGACTAGGTAAAGCCACGACTTTTGCTCTTCGCGTGCTTTGGGACGAATTTAAAGTGAGGATCGGTATTGTGGTTAAAGATGATGGTGAAGTTTTCTTTGTTTATATGCAAGCTTACTTTGAGTCATGACGATCAGGAGAAAACGATACCACTGGGAATTGCTATAAAATGATATTTATGTTATTCCGATTAATATCCCAGGAAATCTCTATTTCTCTAATAGAAGCAAATAGCAGTCCTAAATGGATGTTTGAGTTTTGTGACGTAATTCCCTTGCTAGTATGGACATTCCATAATGAACAACAATAATTATTCATTATCCTTACATGTTGCTAGAGCCTTCGATTGAAAACTAGAACCAGATCAAAAATTTAGTTTCTCTACTACATGCAATTCATGATTTGTTTTCCTTATAACATCTACTTTGATTGAAGCTCAGTTTGCCTCTGAAGACTCTAAGGAACGATTTTGGTTTATTTAAGCATCATTGATTTGGTTGTTCATTTGATGTTGGGTCTTTGTATTTCTCTACACATGTTACAATGTTCTTAGTAGCTACTTCCACGTTCAACTTGCATCATTTTATCTAGTAGATGATGAGAAAATTTATATCTTCCTATTTATGTCGTAAGAGTAACTCGACTTCTTGTCAAAATAAATATATTCGATACTCCTACTATTGAAAATAAATGTGTTAAAGCATAACATACAGCGTAATATTAATATATTCTTTTACAGTTTGTTAGTAGTACTATATTATATTACGACTATATATTCTCAAGGAGGGACAGGAGAAGTAAAGTAATCATTTTGAAGTATTTAAAGCATTTTTGTTTCCAAAAATAACAAAGGTCAGTATGGTCCGCAAATTTATGAAACCGAAATCCTTAAATTGTTTTGAATAAAATTTTCAAAACTAAGGTATGCATTTCTTAAATAAATAAAGAATAATTGAATGAAACATGCAATGGATCGGCTTCATGGTTCCATTAAAATTAGCTAATTTTGTCAAAATGTATTAGTATTAGCTTGTTTGTACCTGGGATATATGTTTTACCTTTTCTATTAGCATTTTTAATTTTTATAAATGAAAGTTATGTATGTATTATCTGATTTTAACATGTTAAGTGATGTTGTCGATTGCTATATTATATTTGCTTGCTATAAAGAATAGTTGTCTTTTGATTACAGCGCCTATGCAAAAACTACAGTATCTGAAAAAAAATCTTTACAAGTAACATATTCCATAGGCGTTTCATCGTACGCGCTTCATTAAACAAAACTTAGCTAAGCTATAATAAACTATACACAAATAACTATAACTGCGCACACAAGCTTGCTGTTTGATTATTAGTTTAATTTGGTTTTAATGAAGCCATGTCTAGTTACATGTTAGATCATCAATTTATCACTATCAACAGTTACATGTTCTAAACGATACAATTTTATTTGCTCTTCTACCGCTGGCAAGTATTTTTCCAGGAAAAGCAGTTTTCTGTCTAATTGAAATAAATTGATTTTGAGCGAAATCCTGAGCTCTGAAAAATGTGACAAAGTTGCTTTTTTATTAGCTCCGGCGCGGCGGCAGAACGATGTAAATTATAGCAGCAAAACAAACAGTAATCCATCCTTAAGAAATATTTAGCCCGAGATGTTTACACTTTTTTAGAGCCCATATATATGAAAAATAGATATGAAAACAGAAAGCATCACAGAAAAAAATGAACAGGAAGGAGCTACATTGGAATCATCCGATGAATCCAACTTTGTAATCTCGCTAGATATTGCTTCGATGTTGGACATTCAGCAGATAATGGATGTCGTTTTACTGAAGATACTGAATATTGCTACTAACATGAACTTTTATCCTAACTCTGTTGGCACGAAAAATGTATCTTCTAATTGCCTATATTTGAAGATTCTCCACTGGTTGTTTTCATAACTTTGGTAACACCAATTTTCCGACAGCAGATTTTTCATGGATTTACTTACACTGGTGTAATATCTTTTTGTGGTTTAATTTTCTTTTAAATAATTTTAATAATAATTTAGAGGGCTAATATCAGATTTTAAGATTTAATAACACTGAAATTTGCATTTTTTAAATATGGTTTTATTTGGTGTTTGATTCTCTTTAAGGATTTTGAAAATATCGTCATATTAGAAACTTCCATTTTCCCAATCATTTATATAAAAATATTATTCGTTCGGGTGTACTAAATTGGTTTTGGCCTAATTTCTTATGTCATTCAGTTTATCAGTGTTTCAAAACCATCCCTAAGTAATGATAAAATGATATTTTCGAATTCCCTGGTTAATCAGAGCAGATTTTATTTATTCGTGTTCTCATCCTTAGACTATTAATGGTTGGTTAAACAATATTTTATCCAAATATCATAAATAGATTTACAAAATTCAGGTACTTTTCGAAATTATAAAATTGCGTTTCAAAGTCCGTAACACCGAGCTCGAAAAAATGCAGAAAACAAATCGTACTCCTCATTTTAACTGACATGCGGTTTACACGTCAATAATCTAATAGAACGGATGACGCTTCATTTTTGGTTTACACGAATCCGACAACTGCCTTCCAAGATAAAATAAAAGAAAATGCACTTAAGTTTGGGGCTCGTCTGATTTTATCACCCCTTTTAAAGGAGACAGTCCTTTCGTAGAGTCATTTTCATTAAAGGAAATTACAATTCACGCATGGACGAGCGGCCCTTTATTTTCGCTCTTGTAATTGAAACGATAATAAAATTGGAATAAAATTCATAACATTCTTAAGATGAGTCGCAAAGTATTTAACTTGAATAGCGGAACTACGCGAATTTTAAATTATCATGACAAAGGTGGCCTCATTGCAATTTAACTACAATAATAACTTTATTTTCGAATTGTAAACTCTTCGACTCCTAAAAGATAGCAATAGAAACTTCTATATCTCGTAATATTAAACTTAAATCAAATCAGCTCAGATATGAAAAGAAAATTACAGTTTGTATCCGAACAATCCTTCTATATATTTATTATCGTTAAAATATACTATCATAGAATGATAACCATAATTATATACTTTCCACAAAGACCACTTATGTCCTCAGGATTATCGACTCTTCTTATAATTATCTATTATTAAAGGGCTAAACGAATCAATATTAATTAAGATCCACTATACCGAAAACGTTGATCAGCATGCAACGTTAACACATTGAATATAGGTCAGAAACTATACTAGGTTCATTACTGGATGACTAAAGGGCGTGTCAAATTACAAATTTACTCTCATTTGACCTTCGAAGGTAGGTATGTGTTTGACGCATATTTCATTACATCATATTACGCAAACAGTATCCAATTTAATGTATTGATCTAGCTATATCATATTCTTCATAAGTTTGTATCGTCTTTATTTATGAAGGTTTATTAAATTTTTTACGTAGTAATAATTAAAAAAATCTCAACTTGATTCACTTTGTTACACTAAAAGCAAAACCTCATTATTATTGTTGCGTAACAGCTTGAATGGCAAAAATAGCTAAAGGTTGTCAATTAAAAATGGAGTAATAGTGTAATAGAACAAAAATTGAGAATTGGGGTATTAGTTTGGGTAAAAAATCGAAAATTGAAGATATTGAGAATGCTACTAACCACTTATTTATGCGGTTTTCGTCGTTTTCGTATCATGGTTTAATAACCTAATAATAACTTAAGTAATGCATAAACCACAATATTATTCGACCATATAATTGTATTTAGGTTTTATATATTTGCATTGCTTTCATAGTGGAAATAGCGGAAGCCTAGCGGAAGCCTCTAAGGCAGACGAGTTGGCATATAAAATTCTGGGATGTATTATCATTTACTGTTAGCGATTTCTGACTTTCAATGTCGTATTTGGGATCCAGGAAAAATATATATTTGTAATACCACATTTTCAGCAATTATCCGATTAAAACCTTACAGGCAAAAGGTTTAAAATGTATTATTAAGTAATAGAAAAATTACGTAGGACGTATTTACACAGTTGGTAAATTCATGAGTTGCTAAAAATGAAAAGAAATCATTAAGGTGATATACTTTAATGGTCTCAAATATAAAACTATTTGGCTTATAGGCATAATAATCAATTAGTTTACGCCTACACTTCGTGCTAATGAAGTTATTTACAAAATTTCGTAATTCTGTTGGCTTAAAATATCACTTTCAATGCTGAGTAAAGCTAAAGCGTTAAGCGTGTCTTCTATCATGGCGGTTCGAAGCGTGTTTTTATCAACTTCTCCACTACTCTTTGGGACTATAAAGGACAGGTACATTCTTAAGGCTCAATATAAGAAAACAACTTTTTATGTTTTTTTTTTAAGATGAGTATAAACATACACCTCGCTTGACTTATGATTTTTGTATTTTCGTCATCCTTTCTTTTTTAAACCCTTGGTAAGAGAACTTGAACTGAATTAGTTCGTTGCACAGTTAATCGTCTAAGTCATTGGTTATGTGTTTTTGGGATGTTTTGAGTAGCTGCAATTATCTTGTCGTTATTAAGTATATTCAAATTTTTGTGAAATCCAAAAAACAAGTACCGATTAGTTTGTATGAACTTAATGACTATTTCGTTTTTCTTTAAAAACTTGCTCAATCCTTGAAATATATCTCTAGCTTTGTGGTCCTGGCTAGACATGAATATTATTATAAGCTCCAGTAGTCCCAGGTAGTTACCATTTCTAGATCATTGCAATATCTCATTTTCACTTTTAAATGCCTCTTTCACTGATAAAAACTATCACACTTATCTATTACATAGTGATTTGTCGCCAGTATGTTTGCTTTGCTTACCGGCTCAAGTTTTAATCAATACCCCCCCTTTTTTTAGAACGGCTTTCAAAACAATAAATCAATTACAGCATTTAGGTGGTAGCATTTTTCAATCTCAATATCCACCATTAGTAAGCTTTGAGCAAAAAAAATGGACTCTATACCATTTTTTGCAGAGATCTATGTTATTTGATGTGATAAACTCAGACGTTGTTCCAATGTCATATTCCATGCTGATATTTTGACTTACAGTTTAATCAGGTGCTATAAGAAGTAATGTTTCAAAAACGAATAATATTATATTGACTGTAGGTATGTTCTATGTTGTTGTGGAGGATTCATGTTTACCTTACAAATTATTGTCTGTGACTGCACGTGGGGTTTTCATTTTCTTATAAGTAGATCCGCTTCGGCTCTGGCACCAGGATGTATACGGCACAAGTGCTAGTGTAGTGACCCTAACGAAGCTGAAAAACGTAAAGGAAACTGAAAAACGGTCGACGTTTCGAGGAACTAATCTGTCCCCGTCGTCAAGAACGAACAAATCTAAAAATGAACATGGTTATTACATTTACTAACCATAAGACGTAAGACATATGTCTGATAAACATAACTATGGCCAGCTTTGCTAGAAAATCGGCCAGTGTGCACCGTGTCAAAGGTCGCCTGCCAATATCCTGCCAGTTTTCGCGCGGGGAAGGAGGTTAAGGTGCCGCGGTTTTTCTGTCGCTTTCGCGAAACTTCCGGTTGGCGGAGAGTGGGAGATATATTCTCGTTACGCAAGTCAAACACCAAAATTCAGTTAAACCAAATGTTAATGAGGAATTATGATTAGGATCAACTATCTATTTACTAAAGCAAAAAACCTGATTTTTTAAAATTGACATAGAACGATTTTTTATTTTTCACCTGGACCGTGGTACAGTCGTGCGGAACCCTTTATGCTGCAGACGCTCCCTTTGTGTTGCGGCCCATAGGCTGCAACTTAGGTAGCCTATTTTTAAATCCGGTTGTGCAGCTAATGCTAAAAGAATGTTTTTTCGTGAATTTTTGATATATTTCAAATGGTTGATAGAAAAATATGTGAATTCTATACCGACAGGAAACGCTTAATGCCCGTGTAATATATAATATTTATTCGAATAAACAAATAATACCATTTTAGCATCAAAGAGCCATCAACGTACGTCGCGGCCACAAAAGTAATACGAACCAATTGAAGTTTCAAACTAATATCGTAATAACTTGGGCCGAAAGCCAGAAAGAGCGCACTCTGCGAGGATACAATCAATCATCCCTTGCATACACATCCTGAAGGGCTGCATTTATAATTTATGATATTAGTCTTCTCGCAGTGTCATTCCACTTTGCAATCCGTCAATGTCGTTAGTTAAATATAAAAACGAATTTTAAAAAGGGGATTGTGTAGCAATTCAATAAATAGTATAAGCGGTTAACACAAGATGAAAGAGTAATTGTTTTAATTCAGCATTTTTTTTTTGATGCACTTACTTTTATTTCATAAATTTTATGTGAAAGTTAGAAAAGAAATTATAGCCTAATAAAAATTTAAAAGAAACTAAATTATCTTTTCATTTATCCACAATCAATTTGTGGTTATGGCACTACTGGAGTTATTACTTAAGGTGACCAACGTCTCGTAAAAGATTGGTACTGGAACCATTCTCGACATTTTAACTTCTCGACGCTTTACTTCAGAAACGTCTATTTAATTTTTCATATTTGCTCACTCACATTCACTGTTACACGTACCCTTCTGCTGCTGATATCAGAGAAAGGGGTAATCAGCGAGTTTTTGGTATCAATGTTTGGTGCGGCATATTAAATGGGTTCCTTATTAGACAGCACTTTTATGAAGATACCTTATGTGCAGATCGATATTTAAGATTTGATCAAACTACAGTTCCGAAATTATTAGAAGTGCCTCTGGAGACTAAAATGACAATGTGGATTCAGCAGGATGGAGCGCCCGCACACAATGCCAAAATTTTAAGGATGTATTTAAATAGAGAATACCCCAATAGATGGTGTGGTACTATTGGACCGATAAGGTGGCCGGCGAGATCTCCGGACATTACACCACCAGATTAATTTCTTTGGGGTCACCTATTCATTTTCAATCACATTGTCTATGAAGAACCTATCGAAGATATGGCTGATCTTATTAACAAAATTAGTGCAGCATGTGCCGCTATTACACGAAGCACGCTTCTACAAGTGACCCAAGCTAATCTATTGAAAGTTTTTGATAGTTGTGTTCGAGCAGATGGACATAATTTTGAACAAAATTTTTAATTTGTTTTATTATGTACTTAATTGTGATAATAATTTTGTTTGTTAGTTTATAGTTTAAATTAGTTTATTAATTCCTATGCTCACAACTAAATAAAGGCTAAACATATCAAAATCAAATACTCCCATAAAATAAGCTTAAGAAAAAAATACAAATTTATTATGGTACGTTATTATTATAATATTATTAGAAATCATATTACTTCAAGGTGACCAATGTCTCGTTTTAGCCGTTCTATCGCTTATAATAATTATTAAAATCGGTTATACTTGAAGCAATTGCGATAACAATGGTTGCCATAGCATCTATTATTCATGGCATAGCTACGTGTAAAACTCATCGATAATTACATTTTTGTCTATCGATTTATCTATTTATATCTATTTATCCTATAAATCGGTATAACTCAGAAACGAGTAAAGTAAAGTTTGAGTATATAGCAAAAACGTTTTTAAATAACATGTACTTTCGCATGCGCGTAATTTCAAAGTCCATGCAATCGATTTATATTTTCGACGCGTCGCGACAATCAACTCTTAGTAGGTGTCGAATTTTTTTATCTTTAGAAAAACATCTTTTTGATCCCATCTAATGACCACTTTTTACAGACATTTCTATTCGTCTTCGAGATATTGGCGTTGCTAAACTGGATCATTTTCATATACCTAATTCAAATCGAAAACGAAATTTTGATATTTCTAGTGACAAAATTTTGACAATATCTTTGAACCAGCAATGACAACCTCTATCGATTGTAATAATTGAAACAATTTTGATAACAATGGTTGCAATAGTACCTAACATTCTACTTGTAAAACTCATCGGTAATCACATTTTTTGTCTATTAAAATGTTTTTACTATAAATCGGTATCGAGTGAAGTAATCAATTTTCAGTAAATTACAAAAAAGTTTTTATATAACATATACTTTCACATGCGCGTACTTTCAAAGTACCTGCAATCGACTTATATTTTCGGTGCGTATATTTATATATAATGAGATAATTTCCATATCATTGCCATACAAGTTATCTACACACAATTCATGTATGAGTCCAACTTAGCTACGCGATATATGAGATATTAGTATATAGTGTACTGCTACCATGCGAGGTAACCAACTACGCAAAGGAATTCCATTACCTGACAAAAAACTTAAAGAAATTTGGCAGGGCTGACAATTTTTAACTTGGGCCGTCAAAAATGAATGTTTGTTCGCCGAACGACAATTATATAGTCACAATATATTCAACGTGCTTTGGAGTCGAACCAGTCCTGGGTAAAAAACTTCTCGCAAAGAAAAGAAATTGATGGATCAAAATGTTGCCAGGCAAATAGCAACTCAGTGGTGGAATCTATTAACGTAGATGCTATATGTAAGTATCCGCAATGTTTGTTACCTTTGTAATAAAGGCAATGTTTCCAGCGAGCAATTGGATTTTCCAGGTATACTTTTCACGATATGGCATATGAACTAAGGTTACTGGTAGGGGTTCACCATCTCAATTCAGCAATTCTGAAAGAGTTGGAAGCGATAAGGCAGTATCAGATTGGTCACTTTTTGATACAGCCCGAACAAAAAAGAAGACGATGTGGGCTAGAAACTTACTTTTCGACCTTAGCAACAATATATCATTCGAAATGCTTTGTTGGTCTGTGAATCAAGTGCAATGCAGAGTATCGTTAGGGGGGACATTATGTTGGTGTGTCTGTAATATTTATCTTTTTTTTACTCGACTAGAAAGATAGTTTTTGTTCGTATACTAAAATTTTGCTTAAATGTACTGCTAGCCGTGCATATATGTAACATATTTTTTATAAGTAAATCACAATCATTGAAAATTGAATTGGTTGTTTTACAAGACGGTTAGAATTATATATAATGCACGAAAACTGTGATTATCAAAAAAATCAAAGTTCAGGTTGTTAAGGATTAACGGATTAATGTGCACTGTATTCTTCAAGAATTTAATTGCAACAAATTGTGCTTATATAATTAATGTGAACTAAACTGTTATGAATAATTGAAATACAACATATTGATGACTTAATCTTCCATTAGTTTTAAGATATTTTCATTTACTAATATTAACTGATAAGCACTTGTGACGTTTTCTCATTCAAGATGCGACTTAATCAAAATAGGTTTTATATCTATAATAACATTTTTGAAGCGATTTAGGAATGTTCAGATCGTCACCTCGATTACATACGTTACATCATTAAAAGGGAATTTCGGGCAATACTACCACTTGTTTTCACGCAAAAAGTTTTAATTTTCAGGATTGATGATAGGAAATAGTGTTATTATGTCTGTGCAGTCTATTGCAGATGTATACTTTACCTCAAACGCATATCTGACCGAAATCACGTGCCTGACATATACATCCTTGTAGGTCGAATGATGGCAAGTTTGTGATTTGACGCGCCCTTTAGTTTACAATAACGAACCTAGAATAGCTTCTGACGTATTTTTGATTTGCTAGCGGAGAGTTTCCCTGTAGGAGCTTATCATAATTTCCGGAAGAGTGAAGCTCAATTATTGGTTCATTTAGCCGTTTAATAATAGTCAATTAAAGGCAGAGTCGATACTTAGGTAGTTTTACAAAGAGAAAAGTTAACACTTTTAATAAATGACGAAGTTTGTACGAGGACTGTTCGCATATAAC
>MU182122.1:480059-504450 GCA_016904865.1 Pissodes strobi
ATGTCCTCATATGAACTTTACACGTAGTAAAATTATGTCGATAAAATGTATTTACATAAGTTCGACATAATTTGTTAATGCATTCCTACGTTTATTTTTAGTCCTTCAGAAGGATTCGAGTTGATAAAGACGAAACATTAAGATGATTGAAAAGCTACTGTTGTCGCAAAATCGAACAAGTTCAATATGCGGCGAACCGCTTTTAATTCTAGTTGGCATACTATATCTTGAACTCCTTAACGTTGATTGTTACGTTGTAGCTGTTGATATTTTATACTAATTAGCATCTTGATGTTATGTAGTGCTCTCATGAATATTATTATACCGCCAATCGATAGTTATTACTAAATCTTCAAGTAGTATGGTCTGGCCCTTGAGTACTTGCTGTTAATGATGAAATTATGTAATATTAGTTCCGAAATTAATTATAAGGGCATCATACGCGTAACCCCCTTAGTTCTTTATTGTCAGAGGAACAGAATCTCATTGATAAAACATCTACTAGTTTACAATTAAACGTAAAATTTAATAATGTTAAACGCCTCGAAAAGTTTAGTAAAATAAAAATTGCTGCATATTTGAAATTAATGAAATTATTGCATATATGAGAAAAACAGAATTTACAGTCATGGTCTAAGGGGTTAATAATCGAATAGCAGCAATCTGGATACCCGAAGGTTTTTGATGTGATTTTTTGCCACTATATACCTACAACCACCTTCTCCGCACAAGGACCGATCCTTGAGTGGCATGGGATTTTCCTTTTGTGTGTATGCCAAATACAAAAAAAGGGTATACTAAGCCTAATTTATAATGTTGCATTACAATGGTACAATGTAATATCTGAGCAATAACGTATATGTCATGCATTTGAGGTTCTTGTAAGTCAAAATAGCATTCTATTTTAACAACAACCGATTTGACAGCGGTTTTTCAGTTTGAAGTCCACCGTTATGATCCATCGGACGTATTTATGTACCACTCGTCCGAGTAACCCTGATTATATTACATTCATTTTTCGTTTATTCTTCATTAGATTCATTGGCAATATTTAAAAGGCCCATTCAAGTACTGCTACAAACCAAAACACCATTTTAGCACTCTTCATAACAGTAGTGAACCTACATGCTTCAACAAATTAAAACTTGTACTACTTGTTACATCCTTACACCACAATTCATTTCGGAAGACGGTTTATTTTCATCAATGTGAAAGGCCATAAGTAGACAGAATGCGGATGAGTTTGTAATATTTAAGGAAGAAAGATAAGCGTATTTACAGCAATAGTTATAAGCTTGAATTACTCTCGTACCGGTTCATTTTGAAAGATGATTCCATGATCAAGAGACACGGGCACCTCTGCGAACGTCGAAAAGCAGCCTTGGTAGTCTAGTACGGCCCGGACCAGCATTGCTTACTTATAATTATAGTTGTGGCTTCTTGGACACGATGTCGATGTACTCACCTAAAACAAACAAGAAATAATGTAAAACATGTAAGCTTTTCAATTTAATATTATAGATTTTTAATTTAAAGTCATATTTGTATGATAATCAACAACTCGTTAAACTACTTTTTACAGGTTAGCAGAATTGACTGAGTAGCATAAAGATTTTACATATCTTCGGTTACTTATATTTTCAATCTTAATATTTATACCTTCTTATACCTTATCGATTTTTTTAGTAATAGAACCTACTTTCTGTCGTTGATTCATATCAACCTCTTGATCTTTCATTCACGTATGACTGGACTTATTATAAGCTGAGTGCCTACTAACTTCTAGTAATTTTTGATCTGCAAAAGATAATGTATAGTGTTTCCCGATGTTGATGCTAAACACTATCGATTATTGAAATGAGTATGTTGTTACAGTCAAACTCTTTGATCCTACATTCACGTCGTATGAGTGCACTTATTATAAGCCGATTGGCTATTAACTTCTCGTAATTTTCAATCTGCAAAAGTAAATTTATAGCTTTTCCCGATTTGGATGCTAAACACTTTTGGTTATTGAAATGAATATGTTGTTCCAGTCAAATATTCTATTTGATGATCATGATTTCCTGTCTAGGATATATGCCGAAAAGGTCAACAGACGTTTTTCACGTTTTCCTTAGTTCATGCTAGAATTTTTAAAAAGTTAAATAAATTATTACGGAGCCACAACCTGTATTCAGTGGCATGTTTCGAGTCACTCCATGATGGCTATTGCTTGAGTTGGGAATGATTCAATTTCTAAGCAGTGTGAATTAGCATTTACCAGATCTACACTTGTTTATTAAAAATCGTTCTTGAAGTAGGTTGTTTATAAAAATATCTTAAAATCTCGGACCTCCAGACTGATTGGTCTATGTGCGAAGTTAGGAACAAACCATTCGAAATCAAACCAAATTTTTCTACTTGCTTATATTTTGACAATTTATCCCGCTATCGCTAGGATAATGTAATATGGACCAGAATAGCCATAGGCCGAACCCACCTTATACATGTTAATTTACTGACGAGCGATCCCCAACACAATGCCTCCCTTGTTAGGTTACTAGCATATACTTATTGACCGTCCTACTTATTTAGAAACAAATACTTCCAACAAGCAAGCAAAATGAAGAAAAACGCTAACTTGGCTCCAAACCTAATTGTATATATAAAAAACAGCAAACTTTACTACAAAATATTAGTCATTTATTAAGTCTGTATCCGTTAATAATTACATAAAACTTCCTGGGTGCTAAATGACTATAGCTGCTGTTGCATCCTGATCAATCACTCACACTCACTCAGAGATTTTTGTCGCAGTAGTAGTGATAGATATGATTTCCAAACAAGTATGTTCCTATTTATTTTCAAGTCTCCAAATTAATATTTTAAATGTAGAACTTTATAGCTGTGATATATACTTTAGTGTGCTCTAGTCATAATATTTGCAGAGATCTAAGTACTTTTTAGATAGTTTTCATGCATTCATAGTATAATCAATACATGGCTCTATTCGTGAAACCTTAATAAAACATGAGCTCAATGGATTAAGGTTCGATCTATTTTAATTTCGATGAACACCGTTTCGCTGTTTATATATACAAGCCTGTTTTCCTTGCTTGCCATGCACCTTTGCACGTTGTTTAGATTTAATGTGTTCTTTTAATTAAAAGGATCAGTATTATTGGGAGCAGGAAATATTTACACTTTTTCTCGAACACGCCTACCAAACTTTCACTTATCCGTATTATTAAAACTTCGTCGAGAGAAATATTCAATCTTATACAACGCTAACGCAATTTATTTTTTCCCCAGTTGAAGTAAATTATAACCTATATCACTTATTAGGATTCCACGTTTTTCCTGGTTATCGACCTTAGTTATCTTAATGAATGAAAATTCATAGCTCAAGAAAATTTGCAACAGTGAAAGCTCCAAATTGCCTGGCATTTGTAGCACTGTAAACGCTACCAAGCCCAGAAATACAGGTTTTTGTCGCTTTTGCTGGTTGGTTTATATGGTTGATATTACCTTTACCTTACATTAGAACTTAGCATACCTATTTTGAACATAGAATTTATATTTTGAAATTTAAATCATTAGCTGTTTCATACTTTGGAATATTGGAACGTACCCGACTGGTATCGACGGATACAGTTCCGAAGTGCTCTGTGGTCGCCTTTCATTTTCGAACGTTCTTTTGACGGAGATCTAAGATATCTTTTGGCAATTGCGGTCTTTCCTTTCCGAGCGATGAACGGTGTTTCTATATTATATGGTTTAATTTTTTTTATAATTTCACTAGGGTCCTTCCTCCACTCGGATTTTTGCTAGCCTAGAGAGTGTCTCCAGGTTTATTCCTGCCAAATTGGGTTAGCTTCAATGAAGTGATGCCGACCCACGTAGCGTGACGTGCAGCATCGCAGGAAGCCGTCAAACTTTAATTGATGCCAGCCAAGTAGCCGTATGAGTTAGGGAATACCCACCAACCCCTGCCAATCAATTCCACTTCCATGTAATAATGACATACAAGTAGGCCCTCTAATTGCTTATTTTGCGTATAATATCTTAACCTCTCTTTTTCGAAACCACCGTTAAATGATTTTTAATCATTTATTATCTTTTATCGTGTCCAATACATTCATTATCTTTTATCGTGTCCAATGCCATTTTTATCGTTATTTGATTAACTAATCTTCTTTACCGTATACGAGATTATCTTGGTTAGCAAGTGCCTTGCTAATATCTCTGTAATTTTCTGATTTACTTTCTTGTATTCTGTACATTTACCTAAATGCTACTTATCGTTAAATCACTTTTAATTGCATATGATCTTCTATCGTATCTATTACCGTTTCTTACCGTTATTTGATTAATTAATACCGTATTCTTTCATTACGGTATATGAGATAATTTTGGATAGCAATTGTCTTGTTAACACTATTTTGATTATCTGGTTTACTGTTCGTATTACATATACTTACTTAAATGATATGCACTTACTGTAATTTGCCGTAAGTCTTATGGCAGTAGACTGTCTTACGTAACTTTCACTTTAGGTTTTTGTCCCTATGCAAGGTAACGAATTGAGCCATTTTCCCCTGTAGATCTCCATTGATCATTTGCCATGGGATTAATTATTATTGATCTCTTTTATTTAGCAGATTAATCTTTATTTAAAGTGTTCTATTTAAGGCGTTCTGTGATTACCTTTTATTTAGTCGGAACTTTAAAAATCCAGATCTTAGTTTAGAATATTTAGAAAATAGAAACTTGTGTTAATGATTTAGAGGTTAAGATTAAGGGTTAATGATCTTGTAATTTGAGTGACACTTATTTTAGAGAATCTTATCGTTATTTCAAGTGCGATACCAAGCTATCAGTTAGGTTTGAGACCAAATTAATTTTCCTTTGTGCACGTTATGTATGAGAATATATTTAATATTTAAATAAATTAGCATCTTTGATGTTTATTATGGTATACTGAAGTTAGTGGGTTTATGCGATTTATTTTAAGGTTTCTCGATATTCTTAGGTAGGGTATTTGTCTAAATATCCTTAAAAATAATTGATATACTAATATTAGAAAATTTAGTGGCGCCTTCGCTCTACTATGAACTCTACGATCCACAGGATAAATATCAACGACGGCGCCGCTGAGTGATACAGACATATGTACCATTCTTTTATGAGCGATCTTGGAGTTGTGTCAAATAGCAAGCTATAAGTTAAGGTGGACATGGAGCTATGTTAGGCAGACCTGGTAGCACAATGCACGCGGCGTAGCACAGGAAACAGAGTGTGTCGCACAGTTGCAATTGCATACTCAAAAGCATTTTCATACAACAGGTCCATGAAAGCATAGACTATGATGCGACAGCATTCTATATTATGTACATAATGAACGTACATTGCTTTGCGCGGTGGCCGTCACACATAAAAATTTATTGGCGGAAATGTCGATTTGAGCTGCGAGTCAGATTCGAATGCCGAGCTCGAAAAGATATTATATCAAGAATGGAGAGAGGCAGAACAAATCTGGAAAAGAGGGTACATTCAAATGAGGCATACTTATGGCGCATTTCTTCTAATAAAATAGTTATATCCAGAAGGGTTTAGGAACTCTTTTCGTTTGGTTCGAGTAGAGTTCGATGAAGTTCATGACATGATTCAACCTTTTATTTACTACGAGGGATGCATCGTTCAAAAACCTATTGGAACTGAAGGAAAACTGACAGCACGGCACATATAACAACCAGCAATATTACTCGACCTGTCAGGCGAAAAATTAAATTTGACCTTGCTAATGTCAGTTCGGTAGGAAATGTCAGGGCTGGATTTGAAATATATATGTATGGTTTTCCTTTAACAGAGCCGTATTATAAAATTTCAAATATCAATGGGTTATGAAATATATGTATACCTTGTTGTATGAACAGGAAATCTAAAGAAAATCTTCTTGGAAGAATATCTCTGGTTTGTACAAGTTCTTATTGCTTAAACACCATGGCTTTTTGCATTACACAATGTCATAAACAACGTTCGTCTCTCACAATGTCAATTATTTGACAAATACACGCCTATGGTTTCGATTTAACTCCAATAGCAATAAAATAAACCAGCCGTAAAAACACGACGCCGCTGCCGGCAGTTTGACGGATTTCCTACCAAGGAATATCTTGCGCGCGGACTTGCGCAGATGCGAGAAAAGAAGATGTGATATTGCTGGTTGTTATATGTGCCGTGCTGACAGTATTAGGAATAGTGACAGGAATACATACAACTGCAAATAACAGTTAGTCGTAAATCTAAATTTAGAACATATTAAAATAAAAAACGAACGTATAAAACTCACAAAAAATAACATAAAAATTAAATGGAAAATCCGGTAATGAAGATGACGTGGATGGGCGATTATAAATTCGAATCAATTGTCCCTTCGGATGAGTTGGAAGGAGCTCTCATTGAAAAGAAGAGGTTGCGGAGGTAGCAAGGTGACCAACTTGGCCGATTTGAATTAGTCGGATGATGAATATACTCTGTGATATTGAGGCCGTGAGGCATGACTACAGTTGTAATATAGTGATGAATACGTTCCTTCTCACAATATACTGGGATAATACATGAAGAATAAATGCCGAACATCCGTAAGGGCGATTCTTTCAACCAATTTTCTTCTCTGTCAATCCCGTTTTTAACCACCCTTTTTAAGAGTCTTTTGTGTTAAGTTGCCTGTATTATTTTCTTCGCCTCCTTTTTTTCTTTAGCATTGAAGATTCAGCAGACTCGTTTGCAGATGTATCGATTAAGTTATCTTCTTTCACGTTTGCAGTGTTGGGTGCGTTCAGTTCTTTATTTCCCTCAGCAATATGGTCATTGAATGTAAATTCCGCTACTTGATCTTGTGTTAGTTCTGAATGGGCGTCATCGTTGGTTAAATTCGTTTCACGATACTCATTCAACATTTAACCTAATAAAACATTTAATCTGATAAAAATCCCATTTGCGGTTGGAATTTGCAAAATGGGGGCCCAATTTAGCAAAACTGTCGAAAATGGAACTCCCTGGGGCCCCATTCTCAAATGTGTACAAAATGGGACTCCCGTACCATAAGCCCCATTCTAGGGCTTCGCCCCCGGAGTCCCTTTTTCAACTGTCTCATTCGTGTGAAAAGCCTTATTTTCAGCACTTGTTGCACAATATACTATTTTGCCTTTCAGGTATCTGGCCACTGGTGATTGCTATAAAAGCATTGACAATATGACAATGGTTACAGGCTGGGTGATCGAATAGTAGGTAAAATTGTCAAAGAAGTTTCAGTTGCACATGGAAAACTATACGGCCGACATATACATAATACAAATGCGGATGTCGATTGCGTCTAATTTTGATCCATGGTGAAATTTTCGGCACTGCCTGCAGACGGTAGGCGGAAAGTATATTGTTATTAAAACACCATATAAATCAGGATCAATCTATTTCAGTCATCATTTCTTCATCGCCTTAAGTATTTTGTGAAGTTGTGAGTTGAAAAGAAACAGGACAACTTCCTAATTTTGCTCAGCTGGGGAAACTATAAAAATAAAGTGTTGAATTATAGGTTCTCACGAGCAAGAAAACTGTTCAAAGCGCATTTGGAATCCAAGTTTTGCGATTCCGGGCATTCCAAAAATCATTTGCAATTAAAATCTCAAGCGTTGTGAATGGTGACTAGTTACATTACTTGAATTTTCAATGTCATTAGGGTGTATCTTGCCGTGGCAACTAACTTTTTCTTTTTTCAACATACGTTTATAGTCTATAGGTTAATAGATTATTTACCTCTGTATGTTTAAAGATATTCCCTCTCAGTCGGCACTTTTGATGTAGCGCTTACAAAGGCACGACGCTAGACTTTAGACTAGACGGGGTGAAACGTGGCATGAGGGCTGAGCGGTTAACCAGCATATAACCAGGTTCCCCGACGGGGAAAAGGGGAAAATGCTGGGGGTGGAGCTTAGAGTGATCTTTCTAGTCTATTGTTAATGTTCGGTGGTAATGGTTGCCATAGTAAGCAATATTTATCAATTTTATTTGCGTTATGTTAATATCAGTTCAATAGTATATTGATCATGTTATACAGTTGCAATCATTGGGTTTGCTTAGCTTAATTTAATTTCATCTACTTTAGTTAATTAAGGTTAACCTCCACATGAGTTTGTTTGATTTCATAGAAATAATTATATGGGAATTATGGTGAATTCATGTTTTCGAGTCAAAATTCACGATGTTTTCCATTAAACAGAACACAATTCAACGAAATGTATAGTTTGATAGAAGACGAAATTTCTTCAGGACGTAATGCCTAAAAACCTCTAGGAAGTAAAAAAGAACTCGCCAGGGAATAGTTTATTGCTTACATTACAGAAATACATAATATTTGTGCTTTTAAAGAATAAAAATGAAAACATTAAACTGGAAAATTGAAATGAAACAATGAAAACATTAAGCTGCAAATTGTTTTGGTTTGTTTCTTGTTAATGCTTACAACAAAGCTGCTGATAGTTATTACTGCTGGCATATTGGACGAAGTGATACAAGACGTGTAGAAGAGTATGAGAGTGATTGATGAGAACTTGGTCAGGTGGTATGTGTATGAACTTCGAGAATGTGAATGTTGATAGTCATATTATTATGATTGAAGTCTTGCATCTTTAATATTTTCGCCAAAAATATTTTGTTTCTGCCTGCGGTACAGCATCGTACACTTTATTTCTTACACTGTCTTGTACACAAAAGGCATTTGAATTTCCTTTGATATTTCATACTTTGACATAAAAATGGCCTCTAAAGGTTATCATTTGGGGGTGTAGCAGTTTCTTCTAGTGTCTTTCTTGCACAGGTTTTTTATTGAGCTTTTCTTTTTTGTTTTGAGGTGTGGCTGATATAGATGAGGAATACAATCAAATTGGCTATCGCCAACTTAGATATATAAACAAAACGGTCTTGAAAGCCATAGAAAGGATCTAACAAATTTCAAACTGAATATAATAGACCATTGAAGGGAATAGAAGTTTAGAAGTCCTAACAAGAAAACTCAGTAACGGAATACAAATAAACTGAATCACAAATCATCATATAAGTACCAGCAGACAACAGTTTCTAACAAGATTAGAGGAATTCAATAAAGATCTTTATATACGTAAAAGAAAGAATAATCTAAGTTTAGAAGCAGCACTTGAGAAACAAGTATTAAATCAAGGGTCAGAACTTATATAAAAAATAACCTTAGACGAAATAGAAAGGGCAATGTTTAATACAATATTACACAAAGCCCTAGGTGAGAACGGTATAGTTTTTGAGGCTATAAAAAATGGGAGATAGCAACTATTAGTGGAAATTAAGAAACTTTTCAACATGTGCTTGAGAAAAAAGTCAATACCTGAGGCTTGGAATAATGTCATAGCAATACTGAAAAGTCTAAACATTTTAACAGTCATTGGTGTCTATATATACGAAGTATGTTGATTTGTTTACAAAAATAAAATTTCTTTTACTTCCTAGTAATCATGGATCTGCGGAATTTCAAAAACATATCTATTTTACAGGGTGTCAGTTTTTTAATCCAGTCCGTGAAGCATTGAAAGAGGACGTTAAAATTTTTGCTCGGTAAATATTTCACGTTTCGTATCGATAAATTTTACAGTTTCGGACAAAAGTCGGCATATATATATTTCTCGGTTCACCCAATCCCATAGTGAAGTTATTTGCTTGTTCTGGTGCAGGAATTATCTGTATTTTAATGTGTTTAATTAACCTTTCCCACTTGTTAAAATGACTAACTGTGTTTTTTGCAAGGAAATAATAACATCTCGCAAGAAACTGTGCTGTAGCGAGAGCAAAAATGCTTCCCATATCGCTTGTATTCACAAGTCCGTCGATCTGATATCAGAGTTAGTAGTTTATATTGGAAGTGTGATTCTTGTGTGTCTAGATGCATTTCTATCGACCAGGTCAGCTTAAAACAGTTGATAAATAATCAACTGCAGTTAGCCCTTACTAGCCTCATTTCTGCCTTCGAGTCATTAAGAACTGACCTATCCTCGGCCATATCAGAAAAGGTATTGAGTTTCAGCCGAAGTAGTGGCGTGCGCTATCAACCTTCTAGCTATGCGTCCATCGTCAGAAATAATACACAACCTGCAGTACTTGTGGTTCCCAAAAATCAATCTCAGAGTGCCGAAAAAACGAAGCAAGACATGACGGATGAAATTGTTTCCCACTGAATTAAACCTACGTTTGGTTAAAGTCAAATCTGTAAGCAATGGATCCATCTTAGTAAGTTGCAAAAATTCAGATGAAAATAAGATGTTCAGGGAGTTAGCCGAACTGAGGCTAGCAGGAACTTATGAGGTGCGGGAGATCCACGGTGTTAATCCAAGAGTGCGTATCGTTGGCTTTTCGGAGTTTTATGCTGAGGAAACTTTACTATTTTAACTATTTTAAGACAAAAAATAAAAAAAAATGAGAAAGTTTTTCAGGCTGTTATACAACTGGGTAGAGTTACATATGAAAGAATTTTAAAGGTGGGTAATGTATTTATTGGTTATGATGCATGTTCTGTATTTGATGCGGTTGAAGTAAGTTGTTGTTACAACTGTAACGAATACAACCATTCATCTAAAAGTTGTTCTAAAGCTTCTTGTTTCCATAGATTGTGCAAATTTTAATACTTCTAATCGTGGAAACACTGTTGTTGACACCTCCCATGCTGCTTGGAATATTACCAAGTGTTCTGCCTATAAAAATGTATGTGCGAAACTTCGCGCCAATATATTGGACCAATAGCAATTAAATAACTCATCTTCTTTTATTATTCCAACCATGACATTGACCCCACCTTCCAACGTATCATCTTTCACCTTTGAGCATGCACAGTTCCATCACCTTTCAGTGTACTATCAGAATACGCGCGGACTTAGAACTAAAACTGTTGATATGCTAAATAACACGTCGTGCTGTTCTTTTGATTTACTTGCGCTTACTGACAAATGGTTGGATTCCTCAGTATTAAGTGGTGAATTAATATATCACAAATACAACGTATTTAGAGTAGATAGAAATTTATTGGAAACTAATAAATCGCAGGGGGGGGGGCGGCGTTTTAATCGCCGTAAATAAAGATTTTAATTCATCACTGTTTAAAATTCCTAAAAATGATCTTCTTCCGGAGATTGATTTCGTGGGTGTTAAAACATAATATCAATTATCTTCCATGTTTGTGTTTGTTGTCTATAGTGCTGTCCCTATTGATTTTTCCTTTGCGGATCCAAGAGTGGATGTGGTGGGCATTAGATTATCTATAGCGCAGCCACCGCCGGTGACCTCTAACCTGTTGGTATATTTGTTTGACTGCTTGACTTCTTTGGACTGTTTCTTTGGTAGAAATGTTTGTGTGTTGGGTGATTTCAATATATCGTGCTATTCGGACTCTCTGACCGGTAGAAGGAATGATAACTTGGTATATACCTTGAATAATTTTTTAACTTGTTTAAATTTTGCGCAAAGTAATAAGATAGAGAATTGCTATAATAGAATTCTGGATTTAGTGATTCACAATAACGAACGGTGTATTGTTGAGAAATCGATTGAGGTCCTTGTTGATGAGGATAATCACCACCCTGCTCTTTCGGTGTCGCTCAAGTATTGCCAATCGGCAAGTTTTAAACGTCAGTTCCATCTGGACCCTCAAGATAGATATAACTTTCGAAAGGCAAATTTCCTTGGATTATATAATACCCTATTACCTCTCGATTAGTACCCTTTGGAAGCTGCAAAATTGATTGAAGCTGCTTCCGATATTTTTTACAATAAAGTAATCCAAACATTATAGCTAACTTAAAACAAAAGAGTATTTTTTTTAATTTTAAAAGTATGGAAACACTCAGAATTTGGATAAGTTTAAAGTTCTTAGAAGTCAAATTAAGGCGGATGTTTCGAGATCATATAAGCAATATATTCAAAAAACTGAACAGGATATTAAAAGAGATGTGCCTGGTATTTTGGATTCGTTCGCTGATTTTTTCAAACAGTCATTTTCTTCTTATGGCTCTCTTAATATTAATACAGATAACGAAGTGTTTTGTACACCTGTTATAGACATGCCATATTTTTGGGAACAGGAAGTCATTAATGCAATACAAAATCTGAAGCCTAGATTCACGACAGGACCGGACTCAATACCCGCATTTCTTATAAGGGATTGTAGGTTTGTTCTCGTGAAACCTCTTCAGATATTATTTAACTTATGCTTGTGCACGAAATCCGTTCCTACTATATGGAAAACATCGAAAGTTTGTCCTGTGTTTAAAAAGGGCGACATATCGGATGTAGTTAACTATAGACCTGTATCATAATCTGTAATTTCTCCAAGATACTTGAATTTTTACTTCATGACCATATGTTTCCTTTAACTAAAAATTTAATAGTGCCTGAACAGCATGGTTTTTATAAAAGCAGGTCTACAACAACAAATCTTTTAATTGTTACTCAGGATATCGCGGAGGCAATAGATGACGAATATCAGACGGATGTAATTTATTTGGACTTTACAAAAGCATTTGACCAACTAGACCATCGTATCCTACTCCACAAATTAGCTAGATTTGGTTTTTCTGATGCAGTGGTCGAAATTTTTGATTCATATTTGAGTAATCGTATGCAATATGTGGAGGTGTGTGGCTCAAAATCCGATCAATACGTAGCGAATTCTGGCGTCCCGGAGGGTTCTGTACTGGGCCCCTTTCTCTTTAATTACTTTATTAATGACATTGGGTCTAAACTTGACATTAATTATTTACTTTATGCCGATGATGAAATTATATATGAAAATAAAAACTTGGAATCACTGTGTGAGACTGCCATATAACCTTAATCTAATTAGCAAATGGTGTTTAGAAAACAGGCTACAGCTCAACGTGGCAAAGTGTAACTTTATGTCTTTCACCACTAAGTTATTACCAATTACTCTTCAATACTTATTATATGATAGTCCGGTTTGTCGCGTAAACACATTTAGAGACCTTGGTGTAATTTTTGATCTCAAACTTTCCTTTTCTTCCCACATCGATACCATTATTTCGGAAGCATCCAAGGCTTATGGTTTCATTCTAAGATTCACTAGAGACTTCAACACCACGGATGCAATCAAGTCGCTATATTTTTCTTATGTTCGTTCTAAATTGGAGTATGCCTGCGTAGTCTGGTCTCCTGGATATAATCTATGTATTGATATATTGGAGAGAGTTCAACGTAAATTTTTAAAATATGTCTGTTTTAAGTGTGATGGACACTATCCTATTCAAGGTTTTCCGCATGATGATTTACTTGGTAGGTTTAATTTTTCTTCTTTAAAATCTCGACGGAACTATTTCACTATTGTTACTTTGTCCAAGTTGTTAAATAATAATTTAGATTGTCCCAATATCCTTTCAAGGCTGAATTTTAGTGTTCCGCGTGTAAGCAGTCGATATCAGAACTTATTTTACCTACCTACTGCCAGAACTAATATCTTAAAGTTCTCACCGCTTTATGTAACCACCTTTATGTAAACCGCGATTGTAACATAGACTTATTTAATATTTCTACAGAGTGTCTTCGTCGCATTTTGAAGCATTGAAAAACTTTCACATTTTCGTCTTGAATAATGCTTAGTATAATTTTTATGTATCGTTTTCTTTTTCTACAACTTTCTTTTTTTTATTTTTTTTATTTTAAATGATTTTTGTGTTATTAGTTTCTGTTATTATACAGTAGGTATATTTTTTTCCTCTGATAGGTTAAGTCAAATATGGACTTCCCTTTATTATTTTTATTCTATATTTTTTGTAACCATTGTCATTATGTCCTTCCTGCCTTGTAGTTGGGTTTTTATAACCTGTAAGGTAGGCAGCGTAAATAAATAAATAAATAAATCGATTAAGTAACGATATTGGAGATGATGTTAGCCTCAGTATTTTTAAGAGACGTTTAAGGGAATTTCTTTTGGAAAAAAATATGTATAACCTTCGGGAATTTTCCTAAAATCTACTTGCTACGTCTTTTACTGTGTTAATCTTAAAATGTTTATGTAACTTTACTTTTTATTATATTATATTATGCTGACCTTTTCTTCTATTATTGTTTGTACTTTTTAATTGAAAAAATAAATTATTTGAATTTGAATTTGAATTTGAATGCTGCTTAAGTAAAAAGAAGACAAAACGGATTTTGAAAATTACCGCCGTATCAGTTTATTAAACTTTTCACGAGAGTAATATGATCGATATTACAAAATAAAATTGATTTTTACCAGCCTTCGGGATCCTGCCTGTTCGAATGATCATTTTCAAACCGTCAACACCCTCATCGAAACGAGCCTGAATGACAACAGGCCACTAGTGCTAACTATCTTGATTTTCACAAAGCATTCGACACTATTGAATTGGATCGACAGCGTATTGGAAGCGTTAAATGAAAGTCAGATTGATAGTCGCTATATAGCAGACTTATTTATAACATCTATAAAAGTGCAACAACGGCTATCAGATTACATGACGACAGCAAGAAGATAAATATCGGTTTACGATAAGGAGATGTCATATCACCGAAGTTATTCATCACCGCAATGGAACATGCTTTTAAAGCATTAAATTGGGACGAGAAATGAATTGCTATAGATGGAGAAAAATAAACAACCTCCGATTTGCTGACGGCGTTGTGTTAATATCGGACAAAACAGGAAAAACGAAAGAAATACTGGATTAAGTAGGATTAAATATGAATCTTATGAAAACCAAGTTCATGACAAATCTAGTGCCTAATAATCACCTTACAGTTAACGGTAAAAACATAGAGCTTCTCGAAAAATACATTTACCTTGGACACGAAATTACCATCAGTAAAGACGATCAGACGTGCGCAATTAAAAGAAGGATAACCGCAGCCTGGGCAGTATGCGTGTGCATTACGAGAAGTATTCAAAAACCGTACCATGCTAATCTGTATAAAATGAATGGTTTTTGATCAATGTGTACTTCCGGTACTAACGTACGGAGCAGAAACGTCCACCCTAACAAAAAAGTGTCGTCAAATTAAGAAAATCTCAAAGACGCATGGAAACGTCAATGCTGGGAATCACTCTAAAAGATCGAGTTACAAACAAGTACCTAAGAGCTAGAACAGCCAATAATTGACTTCAGAAGGCAAAGGATCTGAGTATTCGCGATTTATCGAGATATATTATGTCGTTTTGTGTGGAGAGTTCGTGGTGGAAATTTTTTTTTTTTTCATGCCCTAAACGTCTTTTTGATGTGTAGCGCCATGAGGATAGGGCCTTAGTCTTACTGCTGTGCTGGCTCAGCCCGCCGTGCACGCCGGGAAGACTTGACGTGTCGCAGCTTCGCTTTGCGCTATACTGCGTCTTAATTTGCGCGCCTCGATTTAAAACACATGATTCAAAAACCTGTCCTGACCAGCACTATTTCGACTGCTTCGCCTGCTTCTCAATGTGCGCCTAAGATAAGGCTTGTGTCTGATCTATAGTATTGTCAAATTTAAAACTCAATGCTCTTTGTTTTATATTTCCGAAATGTCCTCCCCAGAGAACCATGTTGGTGTAATAATAAAAAATACTCCAAAGTTAATTCCGAAAATATATCGTGGACCATTTTTAGCTCCATTTTACCGAGCTTACCATCCCGTTGTTTGCCTTGCAACTTCCTTTTAAAGCCCGAGGCCAAACAGCTTTTCCTGTCATATTAATTGCGAAACCCTTAGAACTCTGCACGAAGTTCCTGAAGTAATTGGCATGATTTACCTATCGGAGGTATTCGAACTATTTTTATAATTGCTACTAATTTATGAAACAATGCTCGGGGATAACGGTTTATTAACTGCGAACGTTGTTCATGTACGGATCTAATTAGAGATAATTTTGAAACATAATTAGTCAATTAGCTATTACCAAATATAAGTTAATTAGAGAGTAGCACTCAATTATGATTCAAAATTGACTATGTAATAGTGCAGTTATCATAGATAGTGTAAATGCGTGAAAAAATTCACTTACTTTTTGGTCATGTATTATCGTAGTTCAAATCGACGATTCTAAATATTTTAATACATTGAATATATCAAATCGTATATTTTCATAGACCGCTTAAAACAAGAAACCTGCTTGTCAAAAGAAAAATAAAAAATATAATTAACTATAAATTTATGAATCAAAAGGCGCCAGATGAATATAAAAAAATATAATGTCATCAAAAATTGAAGAAGAGGAGAATTCAAATAGATATTTTAATTTACGTCTACTAGATTAAACGGAGGAATATATAACTGTTGCAGTAGTTTAAAAAAACCATTGGTGAGAAAAATATTTTTGCAAGAGTCAAGAGCTCTTAATAAACAAAAATACAAATGATGCTTATATAATCTCTCCAGCAGAGTACGCCATACAATAATAATTATTGTTCAAGTGAGGGGTAAATTCTCCTGAATTGAAATGAACACCAAGCAATGGCAGTTTAAATTTAATTTTATATAAAACTGAATTCATATTTATATAAGTATTTGAACTTATAATAATAAATATAACAATTTCTCTTCTGCCGTGCGTAAATTATTCACTTACACTCATTATTCCCATTCATAAAAAAGGATCTCTTTACCCACTCGTTGCATAAATAACTATTATATACAGAAATAAATTTGGTCTATAATTTTTGGTGTCAAAGTAATATTATTAACATAATACACAGTACAGAATAGTTTGTTGGTACTAGCTTTATCTGCAAAGTTGCTGGCATTGATAGTTGAACGTTCCTGGCACTTAACGCGATGATATTTTTATTTTCGTATATCACCTCATACTGAGATTAATAAATTAATAATAATTCCTAAATATTTAATTGGTTTTTATTATATTAGTTCTGTAGTCTTAAAACAAACCCAGATGTTAAAGCGAAAGAAAAACTATTGTGTGGAATTAGTATTCCCAAGACACATATATAGAGTATTTTCATAAAAGTATGGAGAAGAAATAAACACAATTCTGTAACGCATAATAAATAGAAGCCGAGTTGAGAACTGTAACATGTAAGAGTTATTGCATTTATTATTGTGGAACTAGCACAAAATAAAAAATTTTAATCATTGAAGAAAGTATAAGTGTTTGCGTAACGAGTTCCCAGGAAATTCACTGAATACAAAGCGCAGCAACATAATAATTAACATAACATGATTAGCTTTTAGCTTACGTGCAGATGCAACGATAAAGGCTGATATTTTGAGTAGTTTTGGTTAGTGTTGGCAGCAAAACTTTTAACCAAAATTTACCTATACTTATCGAAATTAATTAAAAATTAAAACATAGCCTAGGAATATAATAGGCGCGGCACTCTATTAATAGTGCTTAATACCAATACATATTGAGAACGTCATTTTCAATTAAAAAATATTAACTGGTTTCGTGCGTTTCTGTGTTCTAATTTATAATAATATTTATAAATAGATTTTCGTTTATAGTTTATCTAAATTGATTTAAATAACAGCCTGAATGCTGCTTAATTGATATTAAATAACTGCGTGAGATATTTCGAATGCCTGATTTAATTTCTAGTGATATTTGTAAATAGATTTTCAATAATAGTTTATCTGAACTGTGCGTGAGGCATTTCGAATGCCTGCAGTGTTTTAATTTCTAGTGATATCCATAAATAGTCTTTCATTAATAGTTTATCTGAATTGATTTAAATAACGGCGTGAGACATTTCGAATGTTTGCTGTGTTTCAATTTCTAGTGATATCCAGAAATAGGTTTTCATTAATAGTTTATCTGAGTTGTTTTAAATAACTGCGTGTGACATTTCGAATGCCTGTTGTGTTTTAATTATAGATTTTCATTAATAGTTATCTCAATTGATTTAAATAACGGGGTGAAACATTTCAAACTCCTGCTGTGTTTTAATTTCTAGGGATATTCTCAAAAATATATTTTCATTATTCGTTTATCTGACTTACATATATACATAGATATGTGAAACATATCGAATGACGGCCCGAGACATTTCGAAGGCCTGATGTGATTTAATTTCTAGTGATATTCATAAACAGAGTTTCATTAATAGTTTATCTTAAGTGATTTAAATAACGGCCTGAGACATTTCGAATGCCTGATGTGATTTAATTTCTAGTGATATTCATAAATAGATTTTCATTAATAGTTTATCTGAATTGATTTAAATAACGGCGAGAGACCATTCGAATGCCTGATATGTTTTAATTTCTACTGGTATTCATAAACAGATTTCCATTAATAGTTTATCTGAATGGATTTAAATAACGGCGTCAGACATTTCGAATTCCTGAGGTGTCTTAATTTTTATCTGCGTGAGTCATTTTAAATACATGATTGGATATAGCTAGAATCCAAATTTTTGTTTTCAAAGCAAATGTTGATCGAATCTTTTTAATTGAAACTTTTTTCCATAGTTATGATCTAGGCTACTATGATAAATACTGGCATGCCAAATAAAAATACCAACAGTCGTGAAAACTTGCGCAAATCGTTCCAATACAAATATCGAAGCCTTTAAATAAATAATTATTTTTCGTTCTGTTATTCGTTTTTGCTAAAACTAAATTTGAGTCGTGATGGCACTGCACAAAAAGCGCGATTTTATTTATTTACGTGCAGATGATTAACGTTGAAATCAATCTCTGTCGAAAAAAAAAACGATTCTACTAAGCTCAAAGTGGAATCAATCTCGCTATTTTTTAATTGTATGTAACGGATGCTATTCAAAAGGCAATAGAAGAACGAAACGTATTAAGGTTTTCGGCATTGTAATCGATTACGTAGTATTGAAAACAAATTTTAATGTTTTTGACAACGCTAAGTCTATTAAGTTATAATTTCGCACAAAAATAACTACGACAATTATTAAAAACTTGGTAATCATATATTACACTGATATGGGCACTGAGTTTTACAATATCTAGTATATGGAATTGACTTGCTCCAGTTATTATTATAATAAACAAAGTGCATTTATAAAATATCCGTGCAAATGATCAGGGTGTGGATATTCGAATAATAGATCGAACTGGAAATTCGTGCTCTTAAAAAAATAATGTATTTCGACCGAGTAGAAAATTAAATTTGGGCGCTCCATCTTGTTCCCCAGTTCCTCCCGCACGTATTCTTTGCACCCTCTTTTAGTGCTAAAGTTTCCTTTATATTCCCATTTTGCCAAGCCATACCGTTCATTACAGTTGCTATTCTTTCGTTCCGTGTGAAAAATCGGAAATGTGTATTATAGTGCCCGGGATAGTCTTAGACCACCCCGACAGATTTAGCATGGAATATAAAATCTCTTAACTAACCTCGCATAAATTTCACTGTGTCAGCTTAGAGTAATATTGTAGGCGTAAGTTATAATTTTAAGAAAAATATTCTCTGTTGTATATGTACACGAAATAGATGGCAAAAGATGCCAACTTAAGTGCATTCTTTTGGATACCTGAAAAGTTAGTGGTAGTAGGTATGGTATCACTTGCCTCGCTTCTACTTCGTAAACTCCTTCCATTAGTTTGCAAATATCCATAAATTGTGTTGACGTTTTTGCTGTTAGTTTTATGTTCCACTATCAGAAAATTTGTATCTATTGTATTTTATTCATCCACACAGTGCACTTAGCGTTAAAAAGCTGCAAATGGTACAACAAAGGTACAATATTTATGTAACCTATACTAACGTATAAAATAAACATAATAATAGACAGTTAAACAAATTAATTATTGCACACAAGTCATTGTATCAGTCTTTTAATGAAGTAAACGCTCGACGAGAATAAGTGGATGTGATTAAAATTTCGATTTTAGTTAGCAACGACTCGATCAACGAGAGAGCCGTTGCGTAGCGTAGTAGTTCGGACTGAGACAGCCAGAAATGAATATATTCATTTCATATAGCTGTAGTCTGATTTTCTGATTAATATTTTCATAAGAAAACCTATATTTTAAAGGAGGATACCTATTTTGCAAACCGACCCTCAATCCTTTCTGTTCTCTCCCTATCACAGTTATAACGCGGCGACCAGATAACACAGCATATTCAGGAACACTGCTGCATACTATGCTATGGTAAAGCCTAAGTAGGACTTTGGTATAATGGAGTTTATTCCTTGTATTGCGCTTGATAAATCCGAGCATTCTAAAGCTTCTAGCAACTATACATTCGGTATAGGATTCAAATATGAACTAATAATTAAGGGTTTTTGATGGTCTATAAAGTACTCGAAGTTCAATAACTTCACGGTTTCTGAAAAATTACATGGACTTGCACATTTTCACATTCAACTCAAGCAGATTATCGTTTCATTAGACAACAGCTTGTCCAGATTCGATCACAAGCTATTGCCAGAGTCAACCTGAGAGGAAAAATCTAGATCATCAGCTTACAGCTTCCAGAGAAGTCATTAACGAATTAACTGAAAAGTACTGAACCGATGCTAGAACCTTGAGGAACATCAGATAGGATCTCAATCTCGCGCGACATAGCTCTTTCGACAACAACACATTGCCAGCGATTCCTCAAGTAAGACTCTATCTACAGCAACATCGAGCCAGCAGTCCCCATTCTAGACAGCTTCGCCAATAAAAGTCTGTAATATACGCTGTCAAAAGCCTTCGAGACGGTGTAAATCAGATCGACCTAGTAAGCGGCCAGATCCGTGGCGGTTGATCTGCCCTGGTAAAATTCGTGTTACGAATTAAATATTCTTTGAGAAATAATAGCTTTCATGAGCTTCGGGATAGCCGACAACAGGATAATTCACCTATATCCTGTCTATCTCCGGATTTACACATTGAAAATAGTGGCGAGCTTCTTCAACAGCCTGGATTTAGCGCGTATGAAAATTAATCTGAAATATCTTAGGTAACGTGCACTGCTTGGACTGTTGGAATCATAGTTTCGTTCGGTATGTTGCGGTATACAGCAGCAGTAAGCCTTTCTTGTATAACTTGCTAGGTCTTGGTAGCTCATGGATCTCTGCTGCTAATCCAATCCCAGGTATTTATCGAAAATCAACCACTTTGACTCATTTTATAATTGTAGTCTAGGTCTATAAACATGCATCTTTTCATTATAACTCGACTGAAAAGTCGTTTTATCAGAAGAAACCACAGAATCCCAATCAAACTTGTGGTTTAAATATTCCTGGGCGAAATCTAATCTTCCACATTTGTTTTCCTATATTAAGAATATTTTGTTTGTCGCGAAATGATTCCTGATCTCTGAGCTTCGAGTCCTTAAACAGCCGTCGATATTTTTCTGGGACCGGAACCCACTTTTTTCCTAATATTTCTAGTTTCGCGCATCTTTTCATACATATTTTCGTATTTACATATATTGGCTTAAAGGCATTTTCTGTTATACTTTTAAATTAAATTATATTTTTCGACACGTTGTCAAAGTGACTTATAATAAAATTATAAAAACATTTTGTCACAGGCAGGGAGATATAAGGAGAATCAGATGTCCCAGTTTGGTGCATACGAGGGTATATAGAGTTAACCTGATATAAGAAACAGAGTATTGGCTACTGATGAAAGATAACGGTGCGGCATACTATGTAACTATGTTCAACTATGTAGCAGGTTCAGCAATAGGCACTCAATATTTGACAGGCAAACACTACTGCAAGAGGATCCATAATATATTAAATTTCATCCCAAGGGTGAAATTGTTAAGAGCCTAACTAGGAGTCGCAATTAACCATAAGGTTGCGATGGAGCGCTAACTTTTATTCTAATAGGTCCAAGCCTCCCAAAATATTTTTACAAATTTATTCCAAGTAAGAAACCCCTTTCAATTGAAGTACCACCTTCATCGAAGGTCCGTAGCTGGATATGTGCTTATATCAGACGGCAAAAGATGTAAACCTAAAGGGAATTGTTTTTGATGTTTGAAACCATGCAGTTAATGACGCAGCTGAATTTTTCATTTTACAAGCAACCTTTTCTAATTGAGCTCTCCATCCAATATATTGAGCATATCATATGCGCTTAATGAGATTGGAGTGACAAGACCAGCTGGAAACCAAACATATCAGCAAAGAACCAGGGAGGTTAGCCCAACGAGCTACAATATATCTAGGCAGGTAGTGGTTCGGAGCATTAAAATATAAACTATTATTATTGTTTTTTTGTTTAAGTTTTGAACAACTCTTAATACCCCTATGTGATTTTACTCTATTTGTTACTCTTTATTCGGAGTAGAACAGAATATTTCCTCACGAAGTTCCTCTAACTCCTTCAAAGCGGCTTATCGAAAATATATTTCTGAAAACAAAACAATCATTCGTAAGGTCTCGTTCGCTCTAAAGACGATTTGCCCGCTGTTAACAATGCTTTTATTCCGTGTTTAAGGTCGTGGGAATCGGCATATGGCCAGAGCTTCTATGTTTGCGAGGTCACGGGAATTAAATAAATATTACGTGATAGGGAAGATTATTATATTCTCAGAGAATTACGAAGAGACAGTGGCAAAACGGTTTAGTGTCGGGCGTTTCTAGCATTTGATCATGTCTGAGATGGAAAATCGATTTTATACCGATGAAACGTTCATTGCATTCTACACTCTAATGTGTTTAAACTTAAAAGTTGTCCAGTAAAGCTGGATCGAATGTAATTACATCCAGGCTTCATCGGGAGGGAGGCTGGATTTTGTAATTATTCTATCGATCTTTATTTCAGATTGGACTCGTTAACATAAACTTGTATCTCTATTAACTGATCGGTAAGTTGAGGTCTTTAATTTGTGTATTTACTAGCAAGTTGAAGACGTAAATAGGGATATTTCATCATAGCAAAAAAGTTGCTAGGCAGTTGAATACAAGCATTTTTACACCGTAGAATACGTTTTTCCCCTTAGTATGCTTAGTGAAATTTTCCATTTTGGCAAGATCACGAACTAAGGTTGCAAGAAAGTTCTTAGCGATTCTAATTCGAGTTTGGCTCAATTCAGAATTTGTCAACAATTCAGTCACACCCTTCACCCGCATGTACATATCGGAATAATTTGAATAATCAGTAGAATTAATTAAGACAATCTGGGGCATACATTTGAATTCTCTATCAATATTGCTTGTTTCTCATAACATAATATATGGATGCGATAATGGGGTTTTTCCAAACTGTCTTAAGACGGTAATAATTATTCCTTTGCATAAAGAAGAAGATAAGGACCAAGCCTCAAACTATTGCACAATTGCACTCCTTCCCACATTATCAAAGATCATTGAAAGATTGGTTCAAAAAAGGCATTTATCTTTTCTCTCTAAATATAAAATACTTACTGCCCATCAGTTTGGATTTTTAAGTACCAAATGCACAAATGATTATATGTTTTCTCTCTTTAATTATGTATATTCCAACCTGAACAACCATCAATCTACAGCAACAATTTACTGTGATTTTTCTAAAGCTTTCGATTGTGTAAATAGTGTAAATTATAGTATCTTAATTAGCAAACTGCAGTACTACGGATTCAGAAGAGTGCCTCTCGAATGGTCTAGATCGTGAAGTATCCCAGGGTTTAGTACTAGGCCCTATTTTGTTTCTGCTGATTATCAACGACATTGCTTGTCTGGACATTTGCGGTAATATCTATCTCTTTGCGGACAGTTTCAGTTGGAGCAACCCTTCCTTCCTTATTCATATTTGAATTCGTTGGTTAATCCGCAAGAACGTATCTGCTATTCCAGAAACTCCATCTCACAACTATCCACTTAGGAATACGGAGCATGATCTTTATCTGCCAACCCCACGCTCAGAATTAGTTAAAAGCTCTATACTGTACAGGGTGTTCCAACGAGGACTGAACACGGGCTTATTTTTGACATTCCCTGCATTTTTTAAACAAACCAAAATATCCATTCGATGTATTTTTTTCTGCTAAATTCATAAATTGAACCAAAAAAGCATTTGAACCAAAAACAAAAGACTTACGTCATGGAAGAACTATTTCTTAAATGGAACACCCTGTATATTACTGTATTTTTGGACTCTCTAGAGAAATGTAAGCACATTTCGTCTATAATATCCTATACCTCTCTTTAGCTGTTTCCGAAATATTGACAGTTTAAAGTCGGTCATTTTGACACCTTGACAGGTCTAAAATTAAAACCGCACGAGATGAAAGAAAATGGTTTGCATAAGCTTTCGAATAACAGTAACTTCGAATTTAACCCGCGGATAAAATTAACCAAAGCTTTTAAACCTCCGGTTAAATTCAAAGTTGCTGTCATTCTATAGCTTATGAAAATCTAAGATAGGAATGTGCGAACCGTTTTCTTTGATCTCATGCGGCTTAGATTTTAGAGCTCGT
>MU182122.1:519450-531407 GCA_016904865.1 Pissodes strobi
TATTCCACACCTTCTATCAATAATTATTATTACGTAAAATAATTAAAAGAAACTCTAACTAAAAAAATTGTAGGTATAATGTAATTATAAAATTTCATTTATCTAACATCGAGCCTAACATAGTATTTAAGTGAGTGTTTTTAGGTATAAAAACTATATACATTCTAGAACACAAGCCATGAAAATACATTAAACTTTTAAAGAAACAGGTTTCAAATTAAATATGTTTAGTTATAAAAATTATTAATGCATGTATTGGTAGGTATAGGCTTACTTCGTTAATGTATCGAGATTTCTTTATTTATTTATTTTTTTTAAATGGTCGCTATTTTTAGCGCAATAAATTTTTGAGAGAGTATGGGAAATACGTTTGAGAATTATTTTTAAAATGTATTTTTCATTATGATTAGCGTATCGATCGAAATGTGAGGCATGTTTTTGTTCAATACTTTATTCCAAAATTAAGTGAAACATGAACGATCTTCTATTTTAGGTTTCTAGAGATATGCACTCAAATTCATTAATTAACTGTTTGAGGATTATGTAAGTCACAGATACAACATTTACAACTTGTCCTTGGGGATATAAAAGTTCTCCACGATTAAATTTATTAATGAGATCTAAATTGTCCTCAACAATAAATTGCTCGTCATATACCAATTTTTGTTTACGGCTGTCACATTTTAGTTTTTTTTTAACATAATATAGCAACAATAATCACCTATATATGTAACTAACGGCAATACGTCTTTGTAATCCTGAAAACATCCACCAATTTGGTCGATGCTGAAAGTGATCAAGATTTATTAAAATTTGAGACAAGAAACTTTTAATTTCGGAAGAGGCTTATTGAGAGTAATTTTGATATGGGTCATATGTAATCAGGTAGCTCGTAGAACTTATTAACATGAATAGGGCCAAAACTGCGATAGATAAATAGCTAGAGCAATTTTAAAAAATGGATGGCATAGAGTCCTTTTTTAATCTTTTTTGAATGTATTTATGTAATACTACCTTCAAGAAAATGAACTTCTCCTATTTTAATGTTGTTTGTGGGCTCCAAGAATATAGCTTTTATCAATTTTTGTTGTAAACTTACGTCTTTTAGAAAACCGAAAATATGAACCTTAGGTCAATTTTTTAGTTCCCATTTTAGTCAGGAATAATTCACTTATGAGGCAAAATTACACTAAGAATGATTTACCACAAAACTATTCGAAAACTAGAGAAAAACATACAATTAAACACGAACAAAAACATATAAACTATGCTGTACCAATAATCACTCAATATTGTTGACTGTATACAAACGGCAAGAGAAACAGGTATTTAAGTCCGAATTATATAATATAAGTTGTATACCTAAATATACAATGAAATATTAGGTACAAGTTTCACGTACATAAATGGTTCCGACTTCAGAAAATTGCAAGAAAATAACACTAATTACGTATTACCGAACCCATTATACTAACTTAAACTCCGAACTATGTATTTGTTTTGTTTGCGCTGTTGCCAGTTCTATAAGGAAAGTACATGTTCGTTTAGGAACGTGCACGAACAAGGTATTAGTATTAGATAATTAAATCAATCAATTACGAGTTGCTACATTGTAAAAAGAAGAAAGAACATATTATGGAAATAAGTTTTTACAATATTGGAGAAATTGTAATATAAGAGATACATTATTTATATAAGGACATTCTAATATTCGCTTCTATCGAAGTAGTCTCGTAACGTTGTAAACAATTGCGCCTCGACCACACAATTACCCTTCCACCTGCAAGCCACCTTCCTTCGTCTTCGCTCCAAATAGCAAAGGCCTACATGCATGACGTCACGAGCTGAATTTTTGTGAGCATTTTGGTAGAGGTGTTGTTGGTAGTAAGCACAGTAGATTTTTGGTCCATAAAGTACTTTACATTAATACCCTTAATCACCCATTTGCTTTTAATACTCTTCAATACTCCCTGCACCAAACAAATGTTGCAAGCTAAACTCCAGATAATTGAGTTGTTAGAATGTTAACACATTTCCTTCTAGTATTATACTTATGATTTATAAGTTCAAACATCAGTCATTTTACTTAAAGTACACCAATAAATGTTAATTTATTTAATAAGATACCACAAACTACTTTCCATGCAGAGACGGCTGGTACATAAGAACTGCAGAACCACCAAAATTTTGAAGAAGCTACTTGACTAATTTCTTATCCTTACACTAAATAATTAACAATTCCTCAAAATAATAATGTTAAATTAAAGCACCCAATTTTCGACCGGTAATACTGTTATATATGCCATCTCTGCTCATATACACTGCGAATACGCCGCGGACGCCGGCTGGTGTATACTCTAGATGGACTAGAGTTCACCAGTAAATTTAATATAATTTCCTCGCGACGATATGTGAATGTCCTTATCTGGACTGCTATTATTTCGTGCACAGCTGTTCTTCTCAACCTAAAGGCCCGTTGACATTATGCTTGTTGGCTGGTACTAGCAAACAAACGCTAGTCCGCTGGTACTGATTGTGCTGTTTACATACTAGTATACACTGTTTTGTGCTAGTACATAAATATATGTGAGACGGTTTTGAAATTTGCTGCCAATTTTCGAAGATGAGTGAAGTGGAAAAAGGCATTGAAATAATAGCTACAATGTTACAAGATGAATTAAGAAATATATCTCATAAATGCTTTGTTTCGCTTGTCTCTGTTTTTATAATTTGCATCTTGAACATTCCGCAATATTTCACATTCTTTATAAAAACTGACAAATTTTACCGTTTTATTTTCACTCCATTTGTGTATAGGGGCCATATTTATTTCTTCAACTGGTATCTACATAAAAGTACAGACGCTTTTAACTTTACTGGCGCTAGTAAAATAAGCACGAGACTAGTGCTAGCAAATGTTCACACTATACTTGTCGACTGGCATCGACCGACTGGTACTAGCCAACAAGCATAGTGTCAACGCCCCTTTAAAGAATGATACAGTCGTCAATTCGCAAAAATGTGCTATATAATTTTAATATGGAAAATTTCGTAGTTATTTAGCTGCATTCGTGACGGTCCTTCCAAATATATAAGCTCGCCCGCGTTTTATATAGCTAATTTGAAGAGACAATTAATAATTAATTGATGTGTCTAGTTTGTTGTAGTTGTATCGTTTTTATTTCTTGTTATTATTAGTAGGTTGTTTTGTTGTATAGACTGCAGACTTTCATAAAAATGGGTGTAATGCATAATTATTTAGTGAACGTTAAAAGATTTTTTTCTACGATCGTGCAAAATGTTACTACTTTTTGCACTATTTACTGTATTAAAAGTATAACTTTTTGCACTAGTGCAAAAAGTACTTTGATATTCTATTGTTTACGAGTTTAATCAAAAGATACCATTTTTTCTTGTAATTTGAGTATACATACGAGCAGGTACTTATAGATACCACCAAAGATTTCTTAAACGATATTATTATTTGATAATAAAAAGAAACATTTTTACTCTAATTTTTATTAATCCCATAGACATTAATCTAGATCTTGTTACTAACGAAAGCATATTCATAGTATAGTCCGAGTACAATAGATGTACTCGCGTATAGTTGCCTATGGATGACGTCTGTCAGTGACAATATCCGTAATAATTAAGTTGTCAGTTTAAAATTTTAATATTTAGACGTAAAACTATTATTTTAAATAAATACAAATTTAAATCGATCGTAGAAAAAATGTTGTGTGCAACATATTGTGCAAAAAGCATATTTGTTGCACTCAGCATGATTGTAGCAAGCTTCATGCATCGTGCATCAATAAGCATTTTTTTGCACTAGTTACACAAATAACTATTTAAATACACTTACGAGGAAAAACTTGCATTGAAAAATGGAGGTAGGCCATTACCAGATATTTCTATTGAGATAGGCGGTATTAGCAGAGGAAAACCTTACACACGTTACTTTAATAAAGAGATTTAGAGCCATGAGACACACATCGGTTTTTGCCGAATCGGCTGCCGAGTCGGCCATTTAGCACGGCCATGACACACACAGCTGTTTTCGCCGAATCGGCGGCACATGCATCAGATGACGTGCCGAGGCGGCTAAAAAGCAGCGACTCGTCAATAGTCGCCGTGTGTGTTTTTACCCATTTGCAAAGTATATTATACGCGCCGAGTCGGCGTCCGACTCGGCAGCCGATTCGGCAAAAACCGCTGTGTGTGTCATGACTCTTATTCTCGAAATGACTGGACTTGTGGATGCAATACAAAAATGCCTTTTTGCTTTCCATGTGTAGTTTTCGGAGGTGATAAAACATGGTCGGAGACAGGTGTAAGAGACTTGGTACATTTAACGGAAAAAATAAAGAAACATGAACATTCGGAGAATCATATTCAAAATGCTATGGAATATGCTTTATTAGGTACAGTTAACCAGCCCCGTCTCAAGGGGTAAGATGGGGAGGCGGCCGATTTTTAGGGGCGGCCCTTTTTATTTTTTCTATAAAGTTTTAATCTCGGTTTTAATGTGTTTGTCTGCAACACGGTTAACACTTTCGCAATGGATAACTATACATATTTAATTTTTTTACTGAAATGTTTAATCTAAAAACCCGTACGAAAAACAAATGTAGGTAAATTATTTACAATTTTTTTTCTATCGTTCTTTTAACACGGCTAATGAACCTAAGTCTTCAACCTAATAAGATTGGCTTAAGTTTAAATACTTGGGGACATGAAGAAGTATAATGTATTATTTCATAGTTAGATAACTCGCTAGTTAATATGTGAATTTAAAAATATTATAAAAATTTGGCTAGTTTCATTCGGTACCTTTTTATACAAATAAATAAATAAATAAATAAATAAATAAATAAATAAATAAAAATGCCTTTATATTACGAAAAATAAAACATACAATCAATTGTGTGAAATGGGTGGCGGTATTCAGCGTAGCTGCTCATACAACCACCCGGAAGAGGGATAGTTGCAAAAATGATTTAACAATAAAAAAAATAAATACTATTATTAACCAATATTACATCTATATAATATGCAGTAATTCAAAGACAAAATTATCGATCTCTCTTACTTTTTCTATGTAATTTTAATAACCGAGTAAACGATTCGCGAGAGGAGGCTCGCTTGACTGAGGTCGGGAATGAATTGAAGAGGCTGGCTGTATTGTAAGAAAATGAACGTTGGAAAAAGGCAGTGCGGTGCTTAGGAATACTAATCAAGTGCTTGTGACGGGTCATACGTGAGTGGACATCCGCGCCGGTGATCAGTCTGTTAAACAAATATATCGGTCTTTGGGTTTGGATCACTTTATAGATGCATTTGCCCAAATGGATTTCAAATCTTTCCTGAATATTAAACCAATCAGAAGCAGAAAACTGTTGTGAAATATGATCAAATTTACGAAGGTTAAACGAAAATCTTAGACAAGAATTTTGTATCATTTGTAAACTATTTTTGTCCCTTTGGGTTAAACTCGGCCAATAAACTATATTGCAATAATTTAGATGTGAAAGCACCAAAGAGTCCGTCAATTTCAATTTAATATTCGGGTCAAGAATGTCTTTGTGAACGTAAAGCATATTTAATTTAAAAATTGATTTTTGAATAATTGACGATACATGACTGCTAAATCTTAATTCGTTATCCAACAATACACCAAGATTCTTACAAACAGGCGTTGGCTGCAGCAAAACTTCATTGAGCATCACTCTCAAATTAATGAGATTCTTTTTTCTATCGACAACCATAAGTTGTGTTTTAGATTCATTTAAAATGAGACCATGAGCATTCGAGATCCTTGACATCAATCGAAGATCTACATTAATATCTTCTGTTGCATGATCAGTTTGATCAGAATTAAAAGAAGAAAGGAGCTGGGTGTCGTCAGCATACTGATGAACACTACAGTGCTTCAAAAGCTGAGGAAAATCAGCCGTATAATCAGTAAAAATTAGCGGACCAAGAATGCTACCTTGAGCGACACCCCTATTAACTGAAAGATAATTAGAACAAATTCCACCAAATGTTGTTTTTTGTTGACGATCTTTAAAATAATTACTAAAAAACGTCAAAGCACCGTCTCGTAGTCCAAAGTATCTCAATTTGGTGTTCAATATGACATGATCCAGAGTATCGAATGCCTTGCTGTAATCGAGAAGAATCAAGACGGATCTCTTGTTGTCGTCATAAGCTCTGTAAAGGTCATCAGTAATTGAGAGAAGAGCTGTTGTTGTACTGTGGTCCTTACGAAAACCAGACTGAGTAACAGGTAGAATATCATTAAATAGTAAGAATTCATTTAATTGAGCAGCAATTATTTTTTCTAAAACTTTCGACATGGTTGGGAGAATACTTATTGGCCTAAAGTGAGAAATTTCAGAGGGGTTGGAAATTTTGGGAATTGGTAAAATATTAGCCGTTTTCCATCCTTTTGGATATTGATGTGTAGTTATGCATTTATTTATTATAAAAGTAAGATAAGGCAACAGAAATGGAACGGCATATAGGAGCATTTTAATATTAATACCGTCAACTCCTGTAGCTCTGCTCTTAATGGTGTTTAAAATTTTTTCAACAACTGCCTCCGAAACCTCTTTAAATTCAAAGCGTTGAGAATCAGACCGAAACCAAGATTTGTTCACATAATTGCGATTAATGAATTCTTTATCACCACCAGCAGAAATCGGAATACTATTTACAAAATAATAATTGAATAAATCGGCGGAGAAGCGTTTGGCCAGATGACCAGAAACATCATTACCCTGTGAGGAAATATTTAAAAATTTTATAGTCTTCCAGAAACTCCGCGGGTCAGTCCGAAATGCATGTTGAAGGTGTGCCTTTTTTTCAGCTTTGACAGCTGTGTTCGTTAAGTTTCTAAGTTGTTTATAATAATTCCAAGCTGCATCACTTTTGGTTTTTTTATACTTCGATAGAGCTCTATCTCGGAGTTTCATCATGACCCTTAAATTGTCTGTAAGCCATGGAGCCGGTGGCTTTGTAATTTTAGCCGTTTTAAATGGTGCATGCACGTCATACAGATCCGTCAACTTCGTATTCAAAAAATCAATTCCATCATTAATATGATCAAATGTATATATAAGATTCCAATTAATATGTCGTAAATCGTAAAGAAAATCATCATAACTAAACAGCGAAAAATCTCTGTAGGTTTTATAAAAAGGTTTAGGTTTTTGTTTAAAAAAGTTTACTAAATCGCAACTGACTAGACAGTGATCCGAAATATCATCCATTCTCAAAACCCTTGACTCACCAACTATCTCCGGCGAGGAAACAACTATTAAATCAATCAAAGTTTGCGAAGAGTTGGTCAGCCGCGTGGGTTCAGAAACGCATTGAGTAAGACCATATTTATTCAACAGGCGGCTAAAGTAAGTAAAACCTGGATTATTACTTGTGTTCAGAAAGTTAACGTTAAAATCACCGCCAAGAACAAGTATGTCGTAATTCGGCAACAGATCGATTAAGCTACTTTCCAAAATTTCAAGTGATACAGGTAAATTAGCCGACGGCGGTCTATACAAAGTGCCAAAACAAATTCTCCTGCCACCAACCCTAGCACCAATCCAAAGCTGTTCCAGAGCCGCATGATTATCACCCACGTCTAGTACTGAAAACTGAAAATTATTTTTTATGTAGAAACCCACGCCACCGCCTCTTGTATCAGTATCTCTCCTAACAAGAGTAAATCCGTCAATAGACAAACTATTATTAGAGAAATTCTTATTTAACCATGTTTCAGAGAGACCAACAATATCCAGCGAGCCCTCGCTCAAAAAATCCGAAAATAGATCGAAACCAGTAAAGAGAGATCTAACATTAAAATGCGAGAAGTTAATTAATTCCTTACACATCTGGAGGCTTACATACCATGCCCTAGTCATGAATATTATACACAACAGGTTACAAAATATCATAAGCATTGAAAATAGGCGTATAAACCAAAAGGAAATTTCTTATATTCAATATGCACTTCCCAGACGTCCATCGATATATAAAATTAATGTCTAAATCATGCAGAGATAAATAAATAATATCTAAAGATTTTATCTCGGGTCTAAACCGAGTTAGAATCCTATTCGAGTACATAAATTATAGATATCACTAAAATTCAACGATTATTTTTTTTGCTAATTTCAGAAATACCTAGTCGCATTTATTATCAAAATACACTTATCGCAGAGATAAAAGAGCGAGCTGAATAAAATATTAGATATATTAAAATCGATGTAAAAAAACGGGCTCTGTGCAATAAAATAATTACTAGCTACAATAAGTTACATTGATGGAGACAAATTGTTATTTGCAAGATAAATAAATAAATAAAATACAAACTTATTCGAAATTGCTAACTACAAATTTTTTATTGTCTTTATGATTCCATGCAATTATTTTGCCCCCAGCCGACCACACCTTGTTGGAACCATATTTCTTTTTAGCCGTCATCAACAGCTCGAAACGCCGCTTAGTGAGGTCCTCAAAAATTGAAACGTCTGTACCCTTCAACATATTTTTGGCTTGGTAAACTTCATGCTTCTTTATGTATTGGACAAACGTAACCAGTATGACACGGGGCTTTCCGCCGTCAGCCAGGCCAATACGAAAAGCAGCATCAATGTCGCGATATGAACACTTGACTTTTAGCTTCTCAGTTAAGAATGTTACCACGCAGTCAACTATGATCTCTCCCTCGTTCTCAGGCAAGCCGTGAATACGTAATGTATTTTTTTTAGTGAGCTGTTCAATGAAATCCGACTTATCCTCTAAACCCAATATTGCTTTAGAGTTTGAAGTAATTTGATTCTTTAAAGAGGATAAGCTATTGGTGACTTCAGAAAGCTTAGCATCTATTCGATTAAAGCGGTTGTCCATTTTCGACTCAATTTGATGCGTAAAATTAGCACATACCTTAAATAGTATCGTTATTTGGCATTCAGTTAAAACAGTGGAAGCCAGTGAGGTAAGGCGCTAGGGCGCCTTGGATAATTAAATATTAGTTTTTGGTGTATGTAACGAAACCTATTTTTTTAATGAAATATTTTGCTGGGCGAATTTCTAATTCAACGTTTTACGCCGTTTGACCTTGAAAATTGTAAAAAATTTCGTCGGCGGCGCAGTTTAAAGATCCTCTAAACCATCTAGGTACAGGTGAATTTGTGCAGAACTGTATTGGAGGTAGTGGACTAACCATCCTATTTGATGTTGCTTTAAGAAGTACTAAAATAGATCCCTGATTTAAGCTATGTGGCATTTTAAATTATTATCGGATCCCAAGGTATTACTTGAATTCCATATTAACCTGCCCTAGTTATAATACACCTAGAAAGTTCTTTATAGTAGGCAGCTGTTCTTGGAGCTGCACTAACATAATAAGTGCATGTATAACTTTGAATAAAATATTTAATTATGGGGGTTCATGGTATCCGATTATGCCCGATAATACCAGATCAGATTTTGCCCGATGTATTTTTCATGGTGACTGCTGCTAATCGCGCTGTTCTCGAGAAAACAGGCAGGACTGTGAGAAGTTGTTTCGAGTAGTTTGCGGCATTATATTGAAAGTTTAGTATGATTTGCCCGCGAAATCCTAAATATGGGGTTCATTTATATTTGCCCAGTTATTCATAATCTTCCTAGATTAAAATTTTCATAATAAATTAACGGGAATATGTATGGAGTTTACACTAAACTCTTCCGTTGAATCATGTCAAGTACTCTCTTCCTTAGAATAGAATAGTAACAAATAAAAACTGGAATATACAAACCTATTTTGCAACCCTCTTTGGCTTCGAGCTCTTTCGTTACGTCTAGGGAATTCTTACGTTAAGTGATTTGGGCATAGGCCATAAACTCGAATGTCATATTCTAATCTACCCTTGTTACAATAGGCCGAGAGAATTATTTAACATAAATACTTTAGAAAGGTCACGCTTCGAGAAGAATCTTTCTTTAGTAGGCTCTTCAGACGTTTCGACGCGTTTCTTTATTTTATTTGGAGAAAGTGCGAAAACTACGCAGCACGAATACGAATAGCCGACAAATCTCGCAATATATCGAATTGAAATCCCCCGCTTCGTGCACAATTTTCCATTTCGAAGTCTGTTCAGTTTTAAAGTCGAGCAATAAATTCAATTGCCATGCAACCGCTAATCGCGATATATTAGACACAGGATTGTTTTTAAAACCTTTATTCTTGGCTCTGATTATTATCAATGAAAAATCAGGTATTTTAGAGTTGACATAAATTACTAATAGTAAATTTATCATATATATATATATATATATATATCATGCAAGCCTCCAGTTAAGGGCGAGAATGAGGATACAGGCTTCCATCCCAGTAACTTGGATAATTGGCTTTTTACTGATCGATCACTAAATTAAAAGTTCTTATTTCTCAGGCAATTTTCTGTTGATACTAGTACATTTGTTGTTACCTTCTATAATATGCGATTTAGTTAGCCTATTTGAATATTTAGTGCCTCCCTTGAAACGTTTAGGTTTTCATTTAATTGTTATCTTAGGGTAACCATGTACTTATCAATAAGTAAACTTTGTGTTCCTCTGCATTCAAATTCTTCTATTTGCTACAATTCCTAGACGTGCCAAACACTGTAAAAACTATGAAACTGGATAGTAGCACTTCAAGAGTAAAAGCGTAATGAAACCACTACGGAATAAAAAAAAATGTGCTTGTCCTGACGAGACGAACCATAGGAACCTAAGGACTTCTATGTTATGTGGCTCAAATTCTGTCAATCAAATTGATTTTCTGCAGATCAACTATCCAACGGCAGCTATTTTAATAGTAGGAGACTTCAACATACAACATCGACTGGTTGAAACACTCCAATAAAAACGACAATGAAGTACAAGAAGCCGTGACTTCTGCTATTACTCACGCACTTACTTAGCTGGTTGACGAACCTACCAGGATCTCTGAGCATCAAAGGGACTTTGCTAACATTCTGGATCTATTCTAGACAACTAGTCCTAAACTCTATACCGTAACTGTCCAACCTCCGTTAGGCTCATCAGAATGCAATCTTATATCAACCTGTGAACTTGCTATACAAACACATGAGCCAAATGTACCCCGCAAGACTTGCAAACTAATTAAATCTGCATAGTGGCGTGATGGAAAGTGTAGATCCATGTACCGAGACCGTAATAGTTCAGAATTAGTTTGAAAATGGTTTCCGTTGCCTTTTTATTTATCAATAATGATGTATGTCATGAAGAAGACACACACGTTTACCAATTATAACTGCCTTTCTGGGTGCCATGGCCATGATACTCAGAATTCTGAAAGCGTCGTCAACTACCCTTGTGCATGGCCTAGTCGATAATTATAATCTTCTTGTTGTTTAGCCAGATCCCGAACAGAATTTAGGTCTAATCAAATAGGTCTTCAAAGGGTTGTAACGGCGCCCTTTACTTACTTTTTGCGACCTCCTGTATTTCGGTTTTCTCGGGCGCCACCCCTTTGATATTTACAGCGACAAAGGGGATCGCTGTTCGCCTATCGGGTAGCCTTTAGACAGTGGAGAAACGGTTGTCCAAGGTTCGGTTTTTAAATAATCGGAATCGATCCCTGGTAAATGAAACACTCCGTGTAAACAAAATAATGGTCGTGTTTATCCGACAGTAAGTATAAACCTAACTTTCTTATAGCTAAAAGTATCAGACAACTTATTCTAAGCGACCCAACCCGGTAATACGTAAGAAAACTCAAAACGGTAGTAAAAGAATCGAAAACTCCAATCGCGCGGTAGACTAGCGGTGCGGAAGCCCCACGGTAAGTATGTTAGCAATTACGTTAAACGGTAGCGGTACGGAAGCCCTACTGTAAATATGGCAATAAATACGGTAAACGGTAGCGGTACGGAAGCCCTACGGTAAATATGGCAGTA
>MU182122.1:531808-545376 GCA_016904865.1 Pissodes strobi
TTAAATTATATTTTATGAAAAAGAATGATGTCAATAGCACGTAAAATGAGAAAGTTAATCCGTAGTGCATCCTATTCCCCAAAAAATATAGTAACTTCGTTACAGGGTAAGCTTCATCTCCTATAAGCACAGGGTTATCCAATAAGAACTAGACAATGCATGTCCTTTTATAAAAAAAAAAACTGAAATAGCCATCTTATGTAATTTTCTCCCGCGAATTCGGATATGTTCAGCAAAAAAACAATTGAACATCAAATAAAAGTGCTAGGGCTCATTTTGATATTTTTTAAAATGGGATGCCATAATTTTAATGTGTTTATCCGATTTCTTATATAAATTTTAATCTAAAATGATGGATTTTTAGGTCAAAAACGCCTTTTTTTATCAGTTTTAAATTCGGAAAATGTTCATATACCGTACGATTAATACCTGTTTCACCTGTTCAACCTTTAACCTGCTTTAAAGCGGCCGCAGTCAGACCAAATAATCAACTTTCAAATTTCTATACTATATTTTTCACGAATTAGTTACAAATAATGGTAGATTGTTGTAAATCTATTATTGTTTACGTATAAAAACAGAATGAAAAAACTATAAACTATTAAGTTTGCTTTAATCTCAATAATATAATTATTGTTCGATGTGTCCTCCATTATTTTCAAAACACGACCGATGCCCCCTTTTCAGATCCAAGGAATCTCTTACAATATTTTGGTCCTGGTTAAGTCTATTAATTTCATTTATAACTTTTTGCTGAATATCCTCGAGACTTCTGTTCGGTCGTTGATAAACTACACTTTTTAAATTACCCCATAAAAAGTATCCATTGGCGTGATATCAGAGCTGTTTGGTGGCTAATGAATTGTTCCGTTATGGCCAATCCACTGATTGTAATGCTCATTTAAGTATGTTACCACTTCTCGAACTGCATGAGGCGGAGCAGCATCCTGCTGCCAAATGATATTGTTGTAGACTTGCAATGTCATTCTTTCCAAGATTTCGATATTGTTTTGAAGAAGCGCTTGAGCTTGAGTTGTCAACTCAAGTTTTGATACTTACTATACATAAATATGAAACTATATACAAGGCATAAACCAAGTAGAATAACTATTCATTTGATCTAGTTATCACTTTGCCCTCTGTCGATGAAGTAGAAATATTTCCTGGTTTTGAACCTTGAGACTTGATTCTAGGGAAACAAGTGACACAAGGAGATTGAACATTTTGTTTGTTCCCAGTTTCTTCAGCTAAATTTTTATTTCCGTTGGATTGTTTTTCTTTTTTTGTATTAATTAATTTACTTAAAATTTTTTCTCCTTGATCGCTATTGAGTATTACCTCAACATCCAAATTCTTGTCGATCGAATCTTGGGATGTCGGAGCGCTATTTGTGAGCCTTTCAGGAGGTTTAATTATGCATGCTCATTCTTCCAGTTAATTGAAGATGTATCCCTTAAAGTCTATATAAAGTTTATTACCCCTTAAGTAACTGTTTGGGTCAGGATCTGTTTCAGAAAGATTTTTAGGTGCTTTCTGAGAACCTTATTCTCCTTTCGCTGTTACTTATTAAATAGTTTGAATTCATTTATCTGAGACAAATAATCGTACTAAATAGGAGGTTCTTTGGCCAAAGAAGAGTTATGTATCTCTAAATAGATTTTAAAGTTTCATAAGAAATCCTTTTTTTTTTTGTTTAAATTCTATCAGAATATGTTGTATATGATATTTTAATTACCTTTGAGAATAACTTTAAATAAGAGTGCTCCTAGTGAGTCACCTGAGCTTAACTGTTGAAAGTAAAACGGTTGTTTCTAAAGTAATGAGATTCCCAGAGATCGTACTTGAAATCACTGTCTATACATATCGTTCAAATGGAATCAAATAAATTAAGTGGTGCAATGAAGCAAATATAATTCAAAACACAATATATTTTTTGTGTCTGAAAGTCAGAAACTATTTAGAATCATCTCTAAAGAGTGAAATGTTCGAGGAACCTTCGGTTAGATATAGGCTACCGGTGTTCTCTTGTGAGTCTTGGATAAAAAGTAATTCGAAATGACAGATCCCATTATTTACGGAAAAACAACGCAGCTAAAGTAGGAAATCCTGTAAGAGAAAGAAAGCGGAACGTAGTTTTATCTGCCCTTGAAAGCTCAGCTTCTTATTACGATGAAATATATTACCTGTTGTATCCTATTCACATAGCCGATATAAATTAAGCCGATTACGATTTCTGCATTAAGTATCTTTCCAAGGATATGACGAAATATAAAAATTAAATTCCGAAGAGAATTGCAAAGAACGTCTATTTTGTGTTGGTGAAGCAAATACTAAAACTAATAACGTATAAATACGTATTATTGAAATCAACAAGTTCCATCAATGTATCGACGAGCATTAAAAATACAAAGTCGGTACAATATTCGCTGCTGTATAGGTCATTTTACAGGAACACACGAACTCATTGTCGGGAATTTTATCACGTTCCCGACACGCTGCAGAAAATAAACATAGTCTACCTCATCAATATCAGCCAATCAATGGTGACATCTATTATAACGCTATTACCAACCACACCTTTCATAGGACCAGCATTGGCCAGCAGATAACTAAATTGAATTTTTAATATAATGTGAATTGATCACATGCAGGGGATGACGTGCTCATTTTTGCCGCAATTATTATGGCGAAGAGCAAGACCGGCTCCCGCTACTCTACTATACTCGACAAGGAAATAATTATTGACTAAAGTTAGTTACTAAAAAAAAAGAACGAAAATTATTTCACTACATCGACAACACAGTGTCTTTGTCAGGGTTTAGAATGATAGCTAAAATCTTTATTTGAAGACTTAGCACAGCATATCAAACTTAGAAGTTTTAGGCCTTTAACTGAACTGTAAAAATTTGCTAAAAAAAGAAACAATTGACGATCGGATAGTCCGTCCGTTTCTAATTTCGAATATACCAGGATTGGTACCTCTATCTTAAAAACTTACTTAGAAAAATTACAAAAACTGTGTCATAAGATCAATGCATTATACCAACACATCATTTAATATCGTTCTCTTTCTATCACATTGATCTTATGACACAGTTTCTGTCATTTTTCTCAGTTAGTTTTAAAGATAGAGGTATCAAACCTGGTATATTCGAAATCAGCAACGAACGGGGTATCCAATAAATGAATATACGGGGTGTGCCATTTTAAATAACGAAGTTATTACCATTCAGGAAAAGCCCTAAAACTTCTAAATTTGATATGCTATGCAAACTCTTCTAATAAAGGTATTAGCTAGCATTTATAAAATATAACCAGAAACCTTGTACTCAACCCAAAACATTTCTTCAAAAATATTTTTAAGTTTCGAGGATTGACGCAAGTTGGCGCAATATATCAATTAAATAAAAAAAATGATTTTCTCAAAATTATATCCTAAAACTAATTTAAAAATTACACCATAAAAAGCTACTAACTAGCCTCTGTCTACTATTTCTGCGAAGAACAACGTTTTCGTAGCTTCTATGATAAAGTGGTAGGAGACACATTTCTTCTTGCACAAGAATCGTCGCAAATAGTGTATGCAACTCACATTCGTTACGACACTCGCCTACGAATCATATCGTAACTCTCATGCTCGTGTCTTAATAGCCATCATTAAATGCTCATTGCATAATATACTACTATGCGAAATAATTTTTGATTTAAAATATTTCAAAAGCGAGTGAAAATCACATAGGGTTTTTCCTTCTAGAACTGAAAAATTCGATAAAACTTACATCATTCAATTTAAAATAAGCAAGAAAATCGATTTCATTTATTTAATGCTTAATATTGTTGTTGATAACTCCATAAAAATCCTCAAAATTTTAATTTTTTAAATTTTTAACATATCTTCCATCTTTGAAAAGAAACAGTTATAAGACCTGGATAAATAAGTTGTTACCACATGTAATGTTTATCAAGAGTAATTGTTATAACTAATAAACTTTTTAGAGATCCCAAAATTTGGAATTTAGCATTAAGTGACGTTTAAACTTAAAAGTCTAACTAATTACGCGTTAGACAAAATCCTAGTCCGAGGATATTCCTCTTAAAAACGTTTTCTTTATGAAAAGGTAATTCACAAAAACGTGTCTCGTAATTTACAGCTATTCCTGCCAATCACTGCATGCTTTCCTTATGAAGTCAATCATACGCTGATTCGTATCGGAGAGATGTACTGACTAAAGCATGTTCAAATTTTAATTAAAATGACTGAAAGAAAGCTGTTGAGCGTCAAGCAGGTAGTTCGCGTTCCAGACTTTCTCTTGCGTCCTTTTAAGCCGATAAAATGTTTTTAAAAGTTCTCTTTTATGCTATACAATGCCTAACCTTATACATTCGAATCTAAGCGAGTAATTTTAGAAGGAAGCGTGATTTTATGTGTTCAACATATCTTCCGATGTCACAGGTTCTTTAGTTAAAAAGTTCTTATATTTGAGTAATTTTCAACAACTGTATATCGGTAGGTGAATTATTTTTGGGTCAGTGAATAGTTTTCCTTCTTAGTTTTTACATTATTATAAATCGATTTGATATGCTAATCTAAACTACTCTAAGTAAAATAGTTCAAATGAGTTGTAATAGTTACGTCCCCCGCCTTCGAAGGAGGTTTTTCTCCGACAGCTTAGCCAGTTTTAAGAGAGATATGCGCGCAGCTTTAGGCAGGTTAGTTTTAGATAGTCATGACTTTGCTAGAAATAGCTTCGTTAATAGATTACGATATAAGGCAACAATAAAGGGCCTAGAACATGCAAACTATGATTACTATAATGAATCTGAAATAACTGAAAGAAAGAACATTCCTTTAGAAATGAAGTAATTAAATTATCTAGGAAAACAACTGGAAACTTAAATTTAAGAAAGCCATGGCGCCCACAAACTTGTAAAATACTTCGATTGACTTTGGGCACATTTCCAATGCGGTGAGACTTGAGTAAACTTTACCTGGAGTCCGTGCCAAATCTCCGGATAACTGAACTTAAATTGACGACTTTCGGGTTTGTATTATCTACTGTTTAAGAGATTCATCCTTGCTTGTTTGTTTTTAGTGGGATTCTTTTCGATAGTTTAGCAAAGAGAACATAAAGTACGGTAATGTATTACGGTGTTATGCAATAGCGAAATATCTGTGAATCATATTTGTGCTTTGGGCTCCATCCGACTTTTCTCTTCGTACAAAAATTAATGTAGATATTCTGTTATCTTTATATAGGCGATATTCTAGAAACTGCATTTTTATGCCAGACAGACAGAATTGCCCTTCAAAATCATAATGGATATTATCATATTTTAGAGTAGGCGTAAATAAATAATTATTTAAGTAAACAGTAACTTTGTGAGATGTTCAGATTGCACAGATTACACCTTCTAGACATCAAGACCGTTAAAATAAGAAAGCAATATGGCCACTCTCGTTGGGACCGAAACTAAGTGCTGTAAAGGATATATTTCGATTCTTTAATGTAAATATGTTTAAAATTATGAAATTTGTGTATTTTGCTAATGGCAAGGGCATTGCCCTGTGTTCTTGAAAATAGACTATTAACCCTACTACATTATTTTATACTTCCTAATTATTCAACATTCTTATAGTTTATAGTTAGGTACTGATTGCTCTGGTAAAATGTGTCTTTTCACAAATATCTATTATAATTTCAGCGCTGATAATACCTAGTAATATCTAAAATATTTCACATATTCACATACTCTCTGCCTGCGGTAAACAAACAGGCCCTTAAAGTTTTTATTTTGTGGCTTTATAATAATAATGCCTAACTATCCCATTTACTTTGACTGCCTTTTGACTCTACATGTAATAACTTTTAGGTAGCCACATATATTTTTTAGGCTACGTTTGGATAACATTGAGGTTGAGGCTGTAGCGAAAGTTCTTATTGAAGCTGCTTGTTTTCTAAAACAACATACCGAACAACGGCTCTGTAGAAGGCAATTTAAACATTGTAAGTGATATTTCAACATCTTTAGGAAGACACTCTACTTTTTTGTATTTACAGTAATTACCACAAGTGGCAAAAATTTCTTCACTCAGCAGTACAAATTCAACCAGTTTAAAAAAAAATGAAAACGAGTTTGTTAAGTGTTGCTATTGGTATAAATAAAAAATATATGCAAAACCTAGACAAAAAAGCTAAAAAAAAAAACTGGTGATGCAAGTCCTATTCTATTACACTGGCTCAAACTGAAAAGAATAGGTAACATATTCAAAATTCAGTTTTCTTGAAAAATTGTTTATTTTTTAAACAAAACAGAAAAAAATTGTGCAAATCAAAAAACTCCTCAACAGTAAATATTTTTTTTTTCAAATTACATTATCCTATTTAAACAGTCTTTAAAAAAAATTAAGTGTATTTTTGTTTTAGTTTATATACACTTCGAGATATATTTTAAACAAACCATTGTATATTTATAAATTAATAGCCATAGTCTGCTTTTTTACATCATATCATATAATAAATTGTTAAACTACTTATTATAGTAATTATTATGTTTATTATTTAAACAAAACAGAAACAATTGAGTCAAACCAAAAAACTCCTCAAAAGTAATTTTTTTTTCATATTACTTATGCTTATGATCATCATTTTATTTTAAAAAAATTTTAAGTAAATATTTGTTTTAGTTTATATACACTTCGAGATAAATTTTAAACAAACCACTGTATATTTATAAATTAATGGCCATAGTCCGTAGTTTTTACATCATATCAGATTATAATAGTTAAACTACTAATTATAGTAATTATTATGTGTATTTTTTAAACCCAACAGTAACAATTGTGTCAAATTAAGAATCTCAAAAGTAACATTATTATTTTTTTCACATTACATTTTCTTATTTAATTAGTCTTTAAAAAATATCTAATTCACTATGTATTCTTGCTTTAGTTTATAAACACTTGAGATATATTTTAAACAAACCACTGTATATTTATAAATTAATAGCCATAGTAAGTATTTTCATCATATTTTAATTGTTAAACTACTTATTATAATGATTATTATGTTCCTTTCTGTAATGGGTATGGCTTCCAAATGATTTTTTGTTGTTATTTTGGTAAATTACATGCAATTAACTATTAAAAATAATTTAGGTATGTATTTCTTTTTTGAAGTCACAAAGTAAAAAAGTAGCTTATATTGAATTAACACGTTTTCCAAAGCCTGCTCCCTATGGACGACGCCGTCTTAGATTTAGATATCAGGCCTTTTTGCCTAGAAGGTGTTGGTCTGTCTTTTTTATGGTAGTGGCACAAACACTAAAGGGAGGTCCTATGGCGCTCGACGAGCGGTGTGTGTGCGAAGATGTTGATTGACACGGTTCTTGAATAGTTGTATGTTGTAATTAGGGGAAACAGATGTTCTGGGAGTGAGTTCCACATTGATGCAGTGCGCCAGACGAAGGAGTTCTTATAAAGCGATGTTCTAGGTGTTACCAATTGTACGACGAACTGGTGCGCTCTTGTCGTTTGTCGTGACTGTCTGACAGGCGTTGCCAGGGGCGGGATAAGGCGGGCCAAATCCTGGGAACATCTGCCGTGAAAGTATCTGTAAAACAGGGACATCTCGGCCACATGTCTGCGGTGTTCCAGACTATCCAGATTTCAGGTCAGCTGCGGGTCGCCGACAAGACGCACAGCTCTCTTCTGAATGGAATCCAGCAGCTTAGGGTGTGCTTTGGTGTGGCCCCCAGATGCGTGAGCAATATTCCAAGCACGGTCTTATTTGCGCTTTCTAGATCAAGAGCAACTGCTGCGGTGTATACAGTTTTTTGTTGCGAAATAGCGCATCAAGCTTCTGGCAGGCTGATTTTGCGATGTTAGCAACGTGGTTATGCCAGGGCATATTGCTGCTGACCGACACACCCAGCAATCCGATAGACGAGAATGAAGGAATGGTCGATCCTGCCATAATGATGTCAGGGCCCGCCGTATTGGCCCTGAACTAGATCAAATTTCTGTCGCACCAAGTTTGAACTTTCTCCAGGTCTTGATTAATTGCTGTAATCTGCTCCTGCCTGCGGTGATAAGTCTCAGTCGCTGGTAAAGGTTTTTCTGATCTAAATTGGGAGACAAGGGTACTGTCATCTGCAAAACTGTAAACAGAATTATTCGTTTTGGTCAGCAGGACATTAATATAGATTAGGAACAGAGTTAGTGAAAGTATTGCCCCCTGATGCACGCCCGCATTAATGGTGAATGTGTCTGAGATATGTCCATCAACTGTAATGTGCAGAGATCGGCTCTTGAGGAAACTGGCAAGCCAGCTGCAGAGAGAGGCTGACCGTCCGAAGGACGGCAGTTTGTTGAGCAGTCCGTCATGTCAAACTCTGTCGAATGCCTTCGATACATCCAACGCAATCGCTCGAGACTCTCCGTAGTTCTCAATTGCCCTACTCCATATATGAGTGACATAGGCCAATATATCTCCTGTCGATCTCTTTTTGCGAAAGCCGTATTGATTATCGCTGATTATTCTGTTGTTCTCGAGGTACTTGAGTAGGTGCTGCTTGACTACACGTTCTATGACTTTGGCGATTATTGGAAGCAAGGCAATTGGGCGATAGTTTGAGGGCGTGGATTTCTTGCCTTTTTTGGAACAGGTTGCACTCGAGCGACTTTCCAAGAAAATTGGTAAATCCCTTTTCCCTAAGACAGAGAAAAAAGCCTGGAAAAAACGGGTGTTAGTTCGTTAGTGCAGTTCTTTAACACGATGGCAGGTATTCCGTCCGGTACTGATGCATTTTGCTTATCTAGTTCTTTAAGGATTTTACGGATATCACGGTGATGTAACTTCACTTCTGTCATGGTAGCGTTGATGTTCGATATGGCGGGGAGAGCCTTGCCTTGGGGGACATCTAAGGTAGAGTTCGATGAAAACATTTTGGCGAGCATGTTTGCTTTTTTCCTGGGCTGTAGTCGCCGTGATGCCACGTTCATCTGTCAAAGGTGGGAGAGACGTTTTTGTAAAGTTATTACTTATTGCCTTTGCTACCGACCAGAAATTCCTGAAGCCATTGGGGCATTGCAAAAGTTTATTCCTGATCCTTTGATTGTGTTTGTCCTTAGTTACGTCGATCACACGTTTGCATTCGTTTCTCGCATCTGACTGATGATATGCTGTGTATTATGCAATGTATTCTTTATAATCGTTACACCAAGGGGAGCTTGGTTTCCACAATCCTTAATTTGGAGTAATTTTCAATTCCTTGCCATTTATCAGGTGTCAGAGTTGATGCCGTTAGTAAAAAGCATGATCAGTTAACAGAAGAGAACCACTTCTAAGAAAGTACTTACTATATGATCAACACAATAGAATGTCTTCGAAAAATCAGTGAATACTGCCGAAACTCTTCATGCTGAGTTATATCCTTAAGCTAAAATATTGTTTAATATAATTTAAAATATTCTTTAATATAATTTGATGTAGTTGTACAGAAACCTACCAACCTATAAATACCTCTATTTCGAGATATCAAATATTTCGTATTACCCATTCTCCGTTTTTCAGAAACCTACCAGTCGATTTAGCAAGTATTAACAGTTTTAAATCCGACACATGCCAGCCCCGAACTCTCTATTATATATTTTGTATTATGCAGAAAAAGGTTTAACCCACTTGGCATGATTATTATAGTGTAGATATTCTTTCACATTTTGTAATAATCTACTAACCAATCTTGAGGTGATTTGGTAGATTTTTACTTATTTTAGAGAAAAGTAGTAGTTCACTATCACATAACCTAACATTTTCATGCATTTAGGTGGGTTGATAGTTTTCTGTAAAAATGGTTCGGCTACATAACTTTGGACTTCAATAGATTCAGGTGGCTTGGTAGGTTTCTGTTTAAGAGAAATCTCCACATAACTTTACAAATGCTATAAACAAAGTAAATTTTGTAGATGCAATAGTTCTATAATTAAATTTGTTAAAAGTGTGTTCTGATGGATATGACAAAAAGGAGAACCAGCAAGATTATTTCCTTTGTTAAGAATGCGAAAAAATATCAAGGTAAGCTTAATTTTTTTGTTTGGTTTCATACAGAGTAAATTTATTTGCTTTAAACCCTTAAGGAGAGAACGCATAGGCGGTTTCGTCGCATCGCGGACCGCGCGGTGAAGTTACCGCCCAGGTTTTATAATATATGCATTCGCACTAATATATGCATTCGCACATATAGATTCGCATCGCGTTCTCCTCCGATCTTTTCCATACAATCTTGGGAGACGGCTCAGCTCAGAACGGTTCGCGATGCGACGTGACGGGACCGCGACCGCCTAGTGCGTTCTCTTCTTTACTGGGATAAGTTTATTACACTTGCTGAATATTTTTTATACTAAAAAAAAGTTGTTGCTAACCTTTTTTTAAATTTCGATATCAGCAATGCCAAAAACGATCATTAAACCATAATGATTATAGTCCAGTATTATATAGGTAGTATGAAAAATGAAACTTGGCATAAAGGCTTCTTATATCATAATATGAAATAACATACTATACAGAATAGGTAGGCGGACTAAGAAGCCTACATGCTATCTTTAAATCTGCTGATTATTGATGGTTTTTGGGATTCAGCGTAATACTATTGCGCTATTCTACTGAGCTATCTTGTACAAAACACTGATGTTGTGGGGGTACGTGAGTAGATTTCGAGATTTGTGTACCAAGAGATTACTAACCTTGATGAACACATTTCTTTATTTATTATAGATTCTCGTGGTATAGCTGCTTTCTGGTCGCCATGGGCACAAGCCATTGGAGAAAGTCGTGGTGGACGTTAAGGTGCGTATCCACCAAGCGCGCAAAACGTTTGCGATTGTTTGCAAATGTTTGCAAACTCAATGTTTGTTTGCTGGAGACGTTTATCACGTATCATGTTTGCAATCATTTGGTCGTGTTCCGAGCGGTGTCGGTACATCAAAGGGATTTGTTGTTTGTGTGTGCGCTTTGCTTTTTTGAGTACAGTTGTTTGCGAATAATTGGCTGGTGGAGACGATTGTCAATAATAGAACTGCAAACAGTTGCAAACGTTTGCTAGCAATGAGTTTTTGGTGGATACTCACCTTTAAGAGATTTTTGCTTCTCCCCAAAGAAGAATTGGGCGTCCGTGCGAGAAAAAAATCCCATTCACGCCGGTACTCTGGCCGGGGGGAAATGTATGTTTTTGTGGGATCATTTTTGTCTGTGCCGTTGGCAGAATTTTAGCCGCCATCTTACATGTGCCAATTATAAGTTTTGTTAGTATTATGAAAGTCTGATATTTTCAGGAATATATACTTGCCGTACTGGAGGTTTCACCCAAATGTGCTTACCCTTGGAGCAGATGCGATTTGCCCTTTGTCTCTACGACAAAAGGTCACTAAGCAAGCAAGCAAGAAGAAAATGCTATAAGCTTCTCATCATATAAAAAAGTGTTTACGATCAATTTAATTTAAAATTTGAGATATTAAAACAAAACTTTAGCAGATCCCGAGAAAAAGAAAAAAAATAGAAGAAAAACATAAGAAATACCTAGAAGAGGCTGAAAATGCTTAGAGATTGAGAAAAGAAGACTTTTCGTTTGCAAAAAGTGATAAAGAAACAGCATATCTTACATTTGATCTAGAGAAAACTTTGCCTCCGCCAGGAATTTCCACGAATACAGAATTCTACAAATGTCAGCTGCGAGTATACAATGCTGGAATACTACAGCGGAAAGTAGGGGCTATTGTTATGTTTGTACTGAAGGTATCGCAGGAGGCGGTGCCCAATATATTGGTTCATGTCTTTCAAAATATGTTAAAACTAAGTCGTCATCTTATACTATAGAGCGACTCCTGTGGGAGAGCAAAGAGAAATATTAAGCTTACTCTATTACTAAATTTCATTTTACATAGTAACCCAAACAATAACACTTAAATTTATATGCTCTGAAGACAGCTTCCTGCCAAATGATTATGATTTAGCAGAAAAAGAATCAGATGTTAAAGCACCATCAAAGGCTATACACATCTACAGAGCACAGAGAATGTTATGCAAAAACGACCTTTTATTGTCACCGAAATGAAGTCTAGTGATTTCTATGGCTTAGTAGACTTGGAAAAAAAGCTGTTAATCGCATAGTACCGGTTAATTGAAAAAAATAAACTGAGTTGATTTAACGAAAAGAGTATATAGAAAGCTTGCAGATGATAATGAGAATATATTTTTGAAAGTTAGTAATATAGGGCCAGCAGGTAAAACAGGTTATTACATACCTTCTGAATATGAACAATGTGATCCACCTATACTATATAATAAAAAAATATAGAGTGGAAAAACGATACTATTAATTTTTTATGTCACTAATTATGACTTCACCGTATAATAAATGAAGAAAAAAAACTAATGACATCATTTAATAAGACTTAGCTTTACGCGGAGCTGTCACACGTCTTGATAAATAGCTTTAAATTGCAGACTCTTTGGTTTACGTGTTTTCATCCTTTCAACATATTGGGTACAGTTTAAATGTTTGTTTGAGTTACTTCGGATACTTTCGCAAATACGGCAATTTTGCAGGAAGGATGGAACCATAAATTTTGGCAATGGATACTCAGGAATGTTTTTGAGAAGACAGAATCGGAAAATTTATCATACTACTTCCGCATATCGATTTCAAATTCTCACCAATTTTATCGCCGTATTGAAAAAAATAATAATTATCAATGATATACTGTATTTTGTAATATAAAGCTTAAAGCTACGAATAATTTTTATCTCTGCGTGAAGAATTGTTTAATGAGATCCAGTGCGATAATTAAGTTATTTTTGTTGGTTTTGTTTTCATGCTATTTTTTCTCGTTAGCTGTAATGTAAGATGTATATTTAATTTAAAGTACATTACCAAATATTTATATGGAAAGCTTCAAGTAATCAAGCAGTATTTAATCCATTAGCAGCCATTTCTTTTAAAGCTATTTTTATTTTCATCGATGCTCATTTGCGTAAACCGCTGTTCTCGGTTGGGACCACCAGGGAATCGATATAAAAAAAATGAGTATGAAATTAATTAAATACTATAATAAGTGAAAAGCATTTAAAGAATAAAGAAAAGCAATATTTTTTTAATGAAAGTTGTTAAACCATATTGGCATGCACAGGATCACAGCACATTGCTGCAAAATGTGCGCGGTTTGGAAGTGCAATCGGTCACTTATAATGTTTTGTTTTTTTTTCTCTTGCCAATGGTGTAATTTTATTTATCAAACTGATGTCTAAAGGTGTTGCGTTGAAAATAGTATATTGTGAACTTAGGAGGAAAGGTTACACATTCTCGGCCGATGGCGAAATTTGTTGCACCTTGATCAGCAAGCACCGAGGCTAAGAATGTGCTTCTCCCTTGGAGTACACATACTATTTTTTCTTGGAACGAAGAAAATTAATAAAATATTGATATTTTTGAAACAAACGAAATAGCAATAAGTGAATTAATTTTCCGCCATAGGCCGAAAAAGCATTATTTCCAGAATGTTATTTGGGATAACT
>MU182123.1:10119-22424 GCA_016904865.1 Pissodes strobi
TGTTCTATTTTAATTTTAACTTTATTTTCTTTTGAAGCATCAGAATGACTTTCACTATCATCTGAGAAATTTCTTCTTCAAATTCACGTAGTACATGGAACGCGTGCTCGAGATAAATGAGACGACTTGGGTTGTAGAGTTTTTAAAGCTTAACTTAAATCAATACAATTGGCGTAAAGATGAGAACATTCAGACTGTTTCGAAAGAATATATTTTCATGGGCCTGTTTATTTCATGAGGAAGGCTCGTTTAAGATAAAAAGATTTCAAAAACATGAAATTGAAAAAATAAATATGTAAAAAAAATCAAAGAATAAAGAAGTTTTAAATATGTCTATAAAGCTCGCTATAAACCACAACCAAAGAATAAATAAGTTTTAAATATGTCTCTTTTTTATTTTTAGGCATTAAGAAAAGAAAGCCAAATGAAACAAAAATCGAATGAATGTGATTTTTTGCGACATAAATCAGAATGCCAACTTAGAAAGTACATTTTCTTCGTATGCTATTGTGTACTTTCTTTGTCCCTTTGCTTTTACCCGAGGCGGCTCACACCCGAAGTCGCTGAAATTCTTTCGAAATATCTGGAAACCATTTAGAATTTTTTCCAAAATCCCGCAATCCATCGGAAATCGATCCAAAATCCCGAAATCATATCCGAAATCCTTGCGAAATCTCTTTAAAATTTTCGAAATCCCTGCGATTTCTGAAATCGATGTAAAATTTTAGCTAATGAGCAGCCCGGGGAGCCGCCCATCGGATATTCTTGAACCCAAAAGAAACATATTTATATAAGATGTCTCTATTTAGTATTGCAGAAAAAAAATGCCAATGCCACGAATGATGTTTTTTTTTTCGTAATCATGGGATTTTTTCTGTAGATATGTGCAGTAAATTATGATTAAGATAATCTGTTTGTACATTTTATTTATCACACAAAAATAGCTCTTTTAAATTTTAAAATGTGTGGATTAGAAGCTTTTTAAGATTATATAAACTTATGAAATAGCATTTATGATCGTTTCCCTCTTAGAAAACTTCTTCGTACTGCTGGTGTGGTTTAAATCAGAATCACAGTCCAGACTGGGAAATTTATGTGACATTACTCTTCCTACAGAAAAAAAACATAAATATAAAGTTTCAGGTTGGAGGGCGAAGTAATAAAAGAGAGAAGGGCCACCTAATGGTAATAGACCAAAGGCGGACCATTGGGTACACGTAAATTGGTTCCCAAATTAAGAAGGGTCAAAAGAAATATGTAAATTGGTTCCCAACATTTTTAGTTTACCTGATCTTTAGCTGTAAATTGGTTCCCGCGTTTTTATAAATCTTATTTTACAAAGTACAACATAGTGTTTTACATTAAAAATGCCAAGTAATATTACAAAATAATACCAGCGAATATTAACTACGATAAGAAGATTCACTCTCCGCGGCGGCACGTCAACGGTACGTCTCCTTCCCCGCGCGAAAACTAGCATGATACTGGCATGTGATCTTTGGACTCGGCGCACACTGGTCGAATTTCTAGGAAAGCTGGCCATAATAAGGTTTAGCAGAAATAAGACATAAAAGTTATTAAGTATTACACGTTTAATATATCGTGTTTTAGGCATATAATTGTTGAATTTTTAGCCAATCGTCTATATTTATATAGGGTGTATCAATTATCACTAACGATAAAAATCATGTATAAAAATCATTTGTATGTTCTTAAACCGTTTTAAAAAATGATTTTGCAAATTAAGGGCTCCTTCGTTGTAAAAAGGGAGTTTTAAATTTTTAATTCGATGATCCAAATTTTGTTTTTGCAACGGTTAATTCAGGAGTCTCACGAGCAAAATGAATGTTAAGCGGACGACAGAAGCGTGTTGATGAGGGCCTGCAATTTTGCCATACATGTATTTCAGAGTTATCGCTATTTTTAAAAAATAATCTAATAGAGACGAAACTAGTAAAAATATAGAAGCATCAGTGCAGTTGTTGTTCAAAAACACTTGCTTATATTCTGACTATCCCAAGGTAATATCAAAGTCATATTTACAAATTAAAACTAAATTATAAATTTTTATCTGGTGATTCAGCCAAAGTATTTATTACCTCCTTTTATCATAACATCAGTCTTGCATCAGTGATAATGATTCTACCGAAATTTCAGCTTCAGTTTCACTTACTACAATATTATGGGATTAGGTGTGGGCGACAATAATCGATTATTCGATTCACTGTTAAGAAATTACCGATTAATCGACTTATCGATTAATATTTCAGAAAATATCGATAATCGATTATTTCGATTAATCGATTATTCAGTTATTTGCTAAAATATTAAGCGTTTAATCGATTATTCAATTTCTTGCCCACCCGTACCAACGACTTTACAACAGATATAGCTTTTAAAATTCCAGTTTAATAATGTGTTGCGTTAAGGGTAATTTAAATGACATAAAACCATTTGAAAATACTTTCAGTACAACATACGAAGCAAAAAAACAGAGAAACGTAAATGCCCAAACTAGACAGCAGCAGGGAAAACTGAGCACGTTACAAATTTAGCCAATAAGGGATCCTCATTTCGACGCGCCATTTTCTGATAATCTGGCTTCAGTTGTTGCACAAATAGGTATAACACCAACACATAACCTCAACGGAGGGTTGGCACGTTAGCAGTATAGCACATCAGTCTTTATCTTTTTATTATGTATTTGGGCAAAACTATATGATAAGAAGGATCACTCTCCGCGGAGACATGTCAACGGTGTGTCTCCTTCCCCGCTCGAAAACTAGTAGAATATCGGCAGGCCATGATACAAATAAAACAATCATGTTGGCACGCGACCTTTGACGTGGCGGCCATAGACCAGCTCATCCTTTGTCAGATTAAGTTTCACGCGTAAATTCTATAGTCGAGTCAATATTCGATATAAGATAATATCGCAATTTTTTAGTTGTGTTGTATTACAAAATAGGAATGAAATATACAGTAAAAATATTGTGCGAAACCTTTAACCAATTTTAAAATCACCCAAAACGCCAAAATTTAATTAAACATTAAAAGATGGGGCAAATTCGAGCAACATTTTCTTCTTGATGTTTTTTGTCAGAATATTTGTATTCGGAAATATGGTGAAATCATTAACACAAAATCAAAATCTTTTAAATATTAGTTATTACACACCTTGATTATTGTTATCAATAATAACTAATTAAAAACGGTAACAGATGTCTGAAACAGCCAGTTGAATACAAACTTTATCAAAATATTTATTTGGTGATAATAATAAAAAAAAATAACCGTACCGTAATTTTGACAGGGCGCTGCAAACAATTTAGAAGATATCAATTGTGTTTTTCCAAAGCCAACTAGATTATTAGAGTGCTATAAATAATTTCGTCATAAATTTGATTAAATATACCGCAAACGAGAATATCGTTTATGGCCAGCTTTTATTTAAATTCAACCTGTGTGCGGCGAAGTTCGCCGATCGTTACCAGGCAACGAAGAAAATAAACGACGATTCCTTTGTAGCGCTGTCTGGCCATTAAGTGGGCCTTCTTGTCGTAGTTAATATTCGCTGATAATACCATTTATAATTTCAATCTTTAATAGGTACCAGCACATTGAAAAGAAACTAACCCAAAGTATACACAAGTGAGTGATAGCCATAGAGCAAAAATGCAAACTAAAATTTTAATACCTCCACATCCCCAATATATTTCTAATTTATTAGTTACGACCTGCCTCAAATTTATTTGGGGAACCAATTTACCAACGACCTTTTTAGGTTTAGAAACCGATTTACATATTATTAACAGATGTTTGAAACTACCCTTTTCCTACCTACTCGAAACCAATTTACCATCACCCGGACCATTTACCCATAGTTTGTATTATAAACCCTATCGCAGACACATTGTCAGTTTATTTTATCACGTATGACGTTGTGCATGTTCAGAATAATAAAGATGTCTTCCCCGAAACCCGAAACGTCAAAGAATAACGGCTTAAGCTTAAATTAAAATATCATAATTAGGAATGTGTTGAATTATATCAAAAGTGATAAAAACCTAAAATTTAAGGGTTCACGATAGTGTTCAAAAGTGTTCCCCGATGACCGAAAAAGTATCTATCGAATTTTGAAGCAAGAAAAGGCAAAGCCAAAAACAGATCAAAAAAACTGGAGCTGACAGAAGATGTAAATCATTTCCTGTGAGGAGTCATTCATGGGCTTTTCATTGAAAAAGTCCCAACTTTGGACTTAATCCTAGAGGCTCTTAAAAGTGACTCTTAGATACCAACGATAGGGAGGACCAAATTGTGTGACGTTTTAAAATCTATGGATTTTCGTGGAATAAGATGGTTAAATAATCGGTGGCTACCGTAGACTAAAGAGAAGAGATTATCTGGGCAAAATTAGACATGAGCGTTCTCAGGGAAGGGCATTTATTATTTAGGTAAAACTTGGATAGATGAAGGGTACACCATAAATAAGTTATGGCGGGGCAAAAACGTTCTGACTTCAAAACAAGCTTTTATGGAAGGTTGTTCAACTGGTCTCCGTCCACCATCTGGAAAAGGACGCCGATTAATTATCACATATAGGAAGTAGGGTCAAGTGGGGTAATTGTAAAAACGGGGTAATTGTGAACACCATTGGTAAAACTGTCAACTTTATTTTCTTATCTACAGTTGGCACTCTCTTTGTATTGTCTGCTTTCATTGGCAAGTTTGAGGTTATATTCAGATGGTTTGTTTGGCAATAACATGCATTTTATATTTTACTGGTTTTAAAAATTGAAATTCATTCTAACATTGATCTAAGAAAAGTGTTGTGTTTTCGATTCAATATTGTGGTAAGTAAAAACATCATTTTACTGATGGCAATAGGCATTGAAAACAATGTGAAATAATTTGTTTTCTAAATTTGAAGGTTATTGAAAAAATATTGGGATGTTTACATTTACCCACGATTTTTGTGTTATGTGGTAATTGTAAACAACACATATGGGGTAAATGTAAACAGCATTTTCCAGTAGTTTTTCGTATATTTTATTATTTGTTTATGCTGATTATGAGGGTTATACATTTATTACCGGTTCAATATGCCAAGGACTTACATTAGAAAGAAGCAACCACCCAATTACTCTCTGAAAGACATAGAGCATGCTGTAAATGACATCCAAAATGGCAACACCACCTATCGCCAAGCACAAGAGAGATATGAGATTCCTATTTCAGTTATTTATCATCGAATAAAAGGTCGAAAAGTCTCCCTGGACAGAATTGGAGCTGGTCGACCTCCGGTACTTAATCCTGACGTTGAAAAGCAAATTGCAACATGCTTGATAGCTCGGGCATAAATTGGCTTTCCTTGCGATAATGAAGAACTGAAACAATTGGTGTCTGAATATGTGAAAGCAAATAACATACCAAGTCCATTTCATGATAATTTACCAGGGGAAGACTGGTACCAAGGTTTCATGAAGAGAAATAATAATATCAGTCTAAAAAAGGCTGAATACCTTCAGAAAGTTCGAAAAACTGCTCGGGATCCAGCAGTTGTTTACGATTTTTATTCAAAATTGGAGATCTATAAAAAGTATGATCTGGAGGGACCTAATAATGCTAGATTCATTTTTAACTGCGACGAAAGTGGTTTTGCTAGTGATCCTAGTCGACTGAAGGCACTTGGCGGAAAAGCCAAGCCTCTTTGTAGAGTATCAGGTGGATCTGGGCGAGAATCAACTACTATTTTGATGTGTGTGTCAGCTGATGGATCTTTTCTTCCTCTATTAATTGTTTTCAAGGGGACTGCTGTTCAGGCATGTTGGACATCTACAGAATCGTATCCGGGAAACCGATGTGCAGCTTCCTCAAATGGGTGGATGGAGGAACCACAATTCTTTTCCTGGTTTAAAGACTGTTTTATAACTCATATAAAAAATATTCGGAACAATAGTGGACTTGACCAAGCTGCACTTTTGTTGTACGATGGCCACTCAAGTCATTACAGCTTAAGGATAGTAGAAGAAGCAATAAACAATAAAATAGAACTTCTGCGCTTCCCTGCACACTTGACCGACAGAATCCAGCCATTAGATAAATGTGTATTTGGACCAATTAATGTGAAATGGGATAAAAAAATTGGTACAGTATGGAAAAACTCAAGCTGGACAAGGAACTGGACGTCTTAGCAAGGCACAATTTGGTATTTTACTTGGAGAAGTGCTGCATGAATCACTGCTTTCAAAAAATATTGTTATTGGCTTTGTCTCAACTGGAACATACTCTATTGCCTATTGATGCATCTAAATTTCCTGAAAACCTATTTGACCCATTAAACCTTCAGAGATACAAAAATAGAAAGCATGCAACTAAGCATTTAACACAACACATTACAAACATTGGTAAAATTAATATCATGCCTAAAAATGATCTTGAGTGTCAATCAACATCTACATCTACAAACAACCCCCAAGAAAATAATGGTTCCTTGCTTTCAGAAACATCCACTTCCTCTAGTGTAGAGTCTAGTGTCATCCAACCAATGCATCACACAATGCATAAAACACCTACAAAAAGTATTATTGCGGCAACAAAATTTGAAGATTCTTTAAGCCCAGAAATAGAAAATGTGGCAATCGATTTGTCAATGAGAATGAATGAACCTTCACCAATGAAACCTTTAGATAATCCTCGAACCATAGTGGAAATATTTTCTTTAGTATTACAAAAAATCAAGGCCAAGCAGTTGACTTAAAGAAAAATAATGCTACTGTGGATCGAAGATTGACCCAGTCTAGTTATGGGGAAGTGTTAACTTCAGAAGAGGTGAAGATGAGGTTGAAAGAAGTTGAGGAGAAGAAATCAAATAAGAAAAATTCCGGTACAAAAAGAAAGATACAAAAAAATTCAGATAAAGAAAAGAAAATCAAGAAGTCAAGAATTCCTAGAAGAAATTGAAATAAAAGAACAAGATGAGAGTGAGAATAATTTCGGGAATAGTACCGATGACGAAACTGAAGAGCAATTTAGAATTGATATGGAAATAGAGAATACAGCCGAGGTTAGTTACGAACCACCTGATCGTAATGGGATTATTCCAGGTTGCTATGTTCTAGCTGATTTTGTTGGTGGCAATAGAAACAAAACTCACTATACTTACCTGTGTGTTGTCAATGACTTAGTGGGCAAAGACGAATTCCGTGTTACAGGAATGAAAAGTGTTAACAATACTAACACTGAGTTTGTCATAATTAAAAATGGCATTTCAAATATCAGCTTTTTTTCAATAAAAGCTGTGCTGCCACAACCTACAATTCAGTCACTTGAACGCAAGCTAATTTATGTTTTTCCAGGTTCTGTGCCAGTAGATGAAAAAAAGTAGTTATACTATTTTAATAATAAATAAAACATTTTCACTTTGCTAAAAATATATTTTAATAAAATTCTACCTGAAAACATATGCCGTTTGATTATTTATTTTACATGTTATATGTAAGTCACAGATAGGTAAAGCCCGTTCCAGGTTAGACACTCGAATTGGGGTAATTGTAAACAGCCACATAGTTCGTTCAAATTCTGTGGTCAGATAACTGACAGACATGTTTACAATTCCCCAAAGTTTCATTTCATTTGCTACCATATTTTCTGAAATAGTTGTTTACAATTACCCCTTTACCACAGGGGTAATTGTAAACTGATGGGGTAATTAATATTTTAGGCATTTAAATTAACATTATTAGCATTATATAGGTATAGAACATGAAACACAAAGTATCAAATAATATTATTTTTATTATGAAATTCTTAAAAATTAGCATTTATGTATTTTATGACACCAACATTTTCAAATTGGTAAAAAGTGTTTACAATTACCCCACCTGAGCCTATCCATGATTTCGTTAAAGACGGTCTGCTTACATTTGAATAAAAAAGGAGATTACCACGAGGATATGAATTATGATGGTTTACGGCAGGTGATAGATTTGATTCAACCAGGCTCAATAATTGTCATAAATAATGCAAGTTACCATTCCAAAAAAGTTCGACACGGTCCCGCGATCAGATAGCTATATAGTTAATATAGTAATAGTATTGGTTAACTCAGCGAAATATATTATTCTATGATGACGATGTTAAAAACGAGTTAATACAATTAGTCAGACAGGAAATTTTAATAAGCAACGATAAGTATAATAAGTACGTCATTGGCGAAATTGCCAAAACTCGGGATATAACTGCTATTCGCTTACTACATACAACTGTGAGCTTAATCCTATATAGCTTATTTGGACTTTAATAACAAAAACAATATGACCCACAAATTAACAAATCTTAAAAATCTATTTGCAAAAGCATTATCTAATGTCACTCCACAGAACCGGCAAAAATGTGTTGAACACGTAATTAAAGAAGAAGATAAAATGTGGACACTAGATCCATCAATGGACCAAATTGTAGAACCACTAATTATACCATTAAATTAGGTACAGATATTAGTTCGGATATGTCAGATATAGAAAGTGTTGAAGCGTAACTATGATATTGTTTTGTATGTATATTACGTATATTTGTTTTTTAGATCTAGACATTAACTTAAACAAATATTTTAGAAATAATTATCTTAGAAATGTTCTTTTAATACTGAAATAGAATAATTTTATTATTGTTGCTCCCAACACTGTTTCCAGGCAGATAATCAGCTGGTATTGATGGGCACCGTTCTGTCGGTTTATTATAATACCTACCTCAATTTTATATAATACTAGTTTTACTATTGTAATTAATAAGCCACTGCTTGGTCATTTTCAAACTTTTCAAAGCAAAAATTGCCACAATTCTATAGTATTTCTCCATGAATGTTAGTCCAAGCTAATACTACCTGTAAGAATAACCTTGATGCACCATTTTTTCTGTAAAATGTACTGTGCGGTACCGAAACTCCTACTATGGTGTAAGAATAATTTACATACTTTTAATTGATTTGTTACGTCACCTTCCAAAGGGATCGACTATGGAAAAAAAGTTTTCTGCAACACTATCTCTATTAATATTGGGGGTGTCTCGAAAATTGGACCAAAGGAATCCTAAATTGTTTTGGTTCATTTCTGGGACAACAACAGAGCAATGTTTTATTTAGAAATTGCCGAGGAAATTGCTTCTTTTGGTCTCCCGAACATCATAGTAACTATAGCTACAGTGGCATATCTCCTATTTCTATCCAGAAAAACAAATTTAAACTTTGGTACATTAAAAATGTAGATCTACTTGTTGGGGCATTCTATATAGTAATAAAGAAGATATGATATTTATTTTGCTCGCAGGAATATGATAGCTTAAGAAAACCAGCAAAATGTTGTCTTTATTTCCATTTTAATTCCGCCACCTTGTATAAACCATGTTCATCATATTACGAGGCTACATCATCAACTACAGGCAGAAAACTGCAAAATGACCTAAATATTTCAAATTTCTTCATTAAACTCTCTATTAAACTGCTATGGAATTTCCTACACTCTTCTACGAAATATACAATATAATTCATTTTAATGACGCACCTTGTATAGCTGCAATAAGATTTACCGTTTTTTTTTTTATTGAAGTGAAACTTCTTTAGCGACGGTAGTCAAAAAAATGCTTATCAAAGTGAAACGCTTATCAAAGTGAAACGCCCCTTTAATTAAGCATGTTCCATAGCTAGGGGGTTGAAATTTTTAGGACATGTAGCCGGGGTAAAATGAGGATCCTGGACGAAAACTGGACCCCACCCCCTCCCATTCGGCCAGGAGAGGGGGGAGAAGAAAAAACTAAAAAAAATAATTTTGGGAGAACGGGAAGAGCTGGGGGGGCGAAATTGTTAGGGTGGGGGCGCGGGGGGGGGGGGGGGGGCTACCTTTAACCATGGAGGGGACCGGGGCTCTAATTTAAAGGGGATTTTGAAAAAAAAAACGTTTTTTGCGATATCGAGAAAAATTTTAAAAATTAATAAAAAAAGTTGAGAAAAAAAAGTTTCGAAAAATAAACTAAATTCCTTATTATATCTCTTTCAGAAGTTTTACTTCAGTTGTGTGCTTATAAAAGTGAGGCACATATTTTTTTGTTGTCTTTAATACAACAAATAGAAAAAATTGTAGGGTTCTAAGTAAAAGTCAGTTGAATATTCCGCCACGCCCCTTGCAGTTTAAAACAAACACCATGCCCCTCTTATAGATTAATAACACAGTACAGTTTAAGTAAAAATTTAAAAAACCAATCCGGCCAAAACCAAAATTGGTATACCTACTGCAGTTATCTTATTTTTGACGTAATTAGAAAAGCCGATTGTACCAAAATGCAGGAAAAAAAAAAGAAATTTGGTCAACAAATGAAGATATTGAAAATCGCTTGAAACCGTGTTTTTGTATTTTGTCAAATATCAAATATCACTTTGGTGAGGAACAAATATTAAAAATTTATTTTGAAAAAGTTCGGACTTAAAAAAACTTTTTGCAAAAATGTAAGTTTGTTTGATTTTACGAAAAATAGTGTACAGGGTGTCCCATTTTCGATGATATTATGGGGTATCTCACTTACGAGTAAAGATAGAGAGTTGCGGTTTTCGCAATACTGTGCTACTTTTTTTGTGAAAAAAACGATGGTATTAACAATCTTTTCATAACCCGCTTCGTTTCTGAGATACAGGGCGAAATTGAAATTAATGCATTTTGGGACTCCCCTCGTGTCTCCGTTATCCTTTAACATATCGCAAAGCTAAAAACGTGCTCTTACACACTTTTTTACGTAGAATCCAGTGGCGTAGTCAGATTTTTGCTGTGAGCTGTCAATTTTTAGCTATAAATCAAACTTGTATTTTTTTAATTGAACACCCTGTATATTTTTCTATCGTTTGATTGGAAATTTTATAAGCTTTACAAAAATATATAATACATGACATGTATTTTAAATAATAAGCCTAAAATTCATAATTTCACAAAATGTATCTCTATATGACACTGTTGATGAGTATAGTATAAGTATTGTATTGTCTTTTAAGCAACAGTATAAGTATTAATAGGCAGAGATTATTAGAACAATGGAATGTTCATTTCTTATTGGCAAGACCTGCCAGTGGCAAAATTTATATTTTCTGTGTAATATTATATTTTTTACGATGGCTGAAATTGAAAATTGTCAATATTTTGAAAAATGTGACATGTTAGTCTCCTTTATACAAAGCAATGAAAACTTCCGTGAAGCTTCTCAGCTATATTTCAATAAGTTTGTTTGAATATTTATTCACCTTTTGACTTATTTGGGTTTATTTTTTATTTAAGTGTCATTTTAATTTATAGATATCCCGACAGAAGACAAACTGGTCATTTAATGTTTTCCGGAATAAAGAGAGCATGGAACGTTTATCCGGCCCTTACCAAATCGTATAATAAGGAAAATCGCGGTTAGGACGGAGGCAACGTTCTTTGTTCTACCAATTTTTTCTTTATTCCGGAAAACATTAAATCACCAGGTTGCCTTCTTTCGGGATATCTATAAATTAAAATGATACTTAAAAAAATAAACCCAAATAAGTCAAAAGGTAAATAAATGTTCAAACAAACTTATTGAAATATAGCTGAGAAGCTTCACGGAAGTTTTCATTGCTCTGTATAAAGGAGGCTAACATGTCACATTATTTTTCAAAATATCGACAATTTTCATTTTCAGCCATCGTAAAAAATACAAAATTACACAGAAAATATAAATTTTGCCACTGACAGGTCTTGCCAATAAGGAATGACCATTCCATTGTTCTAATAATCTCTGCCTACTAATACTTATACCGTTGTTTAAACGACAATACTTATACTATACTCATCAAGAGTGTCGTATAGACACATTTGGTGAAATTATGAATTTTAGGCATATTATTTAAAATACATATCATGTATTATATATTTTTATAAAGCTTATGAAATTGTCAATCAAACGAAAGAAATATATACAGAGGGTGTTCCATTAAAAAAATACAAGTTTGATTTATAGCTAAAAATTGACAGCTCACAGCAAAAATCTGATCACGCGACTGAATTCTACGTAAAAAACTGTATAAGAGCAATTTTTTAGCTTTGCGTTATGTTAAAAGATAACGGAGATACGAGTAGGGTCCTAAAATGCAATATTTTCAATTTTGCCCTTCAGAAACGAAGCGGGCTATGAAAAGTTTGTTTATACCATCATTCTTTTCACAAAAAAGTAGCACAGTATTGCGAAAACCGCAACTCTCTATCTTTACTCGTAAGTGAGATACCCCGTAATATCATCGAAAA
>MU182123.1:22824-51894 GCA_016904865.1 Pissodes strobi
TGAAAAGAACGATGGTATAAACAAAATTTTCATAGCCCGCTTCGTTTTTGAGATACAGGGCGAAATTGAAAATAATGCATTTTGGGACCCCCTCGTATCTCCGTTATCCTTTAACATATCGCAAAGCTAAAAAATGGTCTTATACAGTTTTTGACGTAGAATCCAGTGGCGTGATCAGATTTTTGCTGTGAGCTGTCAATTTTTAGCTATAAATCAAACTTATGTTTTTTTTAATGGAACACCCTGTATATTTTTGTTTCGTTTGATTGGAAATGTTATAAGCTTTATAAAAATATATAATACATTATATGTATTTTAAATAATAAGCATAAAATTCATAATTTCACAAAATGTGGCTTGATACAACACTCTTGTATTTTTTTTAATGTAACACCCTGTGTATTTTTCTTTCGTTTGAATGGAAATTTTATAAGCTTTATATAAATATATAATACATGATATGTATTTTAAATAATAATCCTAAAATCCATAATTTCACAAAATGTGTCTCTATACGACACTCTTGATGAGTATAGTATAGGCATTGTCTTTTAAACAACGGTATAAGTATTAGCAGGCAGAGACTATTAAGAACAATGGAATGGTAATTTTTTATAGGCAAGACCTTTCAGTGGCCAAATTTATATTTTCTGTGTAATATTGTATTTTTAACGATGGCTCAAAATGAAAATTATCAATATTTTTAAAAATATGACATGTTAGTCTGCTTTATACAGAGCAATGAAAACTTCCGTGAAGCTTCTCAGCTATATTCCAATAAGTTTGTTTGAATATTTATTTACCTTTTGACTTATTTGGGTTTATTTCTTAAGTATCATTTTAATTTATAGATATTCCGAAAGAAGGCATCCAGATCTTTTAATGTTTTCCGGAATAAAGAAAAAAATTGGTAGCACAAGGAAAGTTGCCTCCGCCCTTACCGCGATTTTCCTTATTATACGTTTTTGGTAGGGGCCGGATAAACGTTCCATGTTCTCTTTATTCCGGAAAACATTAAATGACCAGGTTGTCTTCTTTCAGAATATCCATAAATTAAAATTATACTTAAATAAAAAATAAACCCAAATAAGTCAAAAGGTAAATAAATATTCAAACAAACATATTGAATACCTAATAGTTGAGAAGCTTCACGGGAGTTTTCATTGCACTGTATGAAGCAGACTAACATGTCATATTTTTCAAAATATTCATAATTTTAGTTTTCAACCATCGTAAAAAATACAATATTACACAGAAAATATAAATTTTGCCACTGACAGGTCTTGCCAATAAAAAAATGATCATTCCATTGCTCTGATAATCTCTGCCTACTAATACTTATAACGTTGTTTAAAAGATAATGCTTATACTATACTCATCAAGAGTGTCGTATAGAGATACATTTTGTGAAATTATGAATTTTAAGCTTATTATTTAAAATACACATCATGTATTATATATTTTTGAAAAGCTTATAAAATTTCCATTCAAACGAAAGAAAAATATACAGGGTGTTCCATTTAAAAAAACATAAGTTTGATTTATGGCTAAAAATTGACAGCTCACAGCAAAAATCTAATCACGCCACTGGATTCTACGTCAAAAACTGTATAAGAGCAATTTTTTAGCTTTGTGATATGTTAAATGATAACGGAGATACGAGGGGGGTTCCAAAATGCATTATTTTCAATTTCGCCCTGTATCTCAGAAACGAAGCGGGCTATGAAAATTTTGTTTATACCATCGTTCTTTTCACAAAAAAGTAGCACAGTATTGCGAAAACCGCAACTCTCTATCTTTACTCGTAAGTGAGATACCCCGTAATATCATCGAAAATGGGACACCCTGTACATTTCCCATATGAAACTAGGAAGATTTCTGGAGTCGACTAACGCCTCCTGCTATAAAAAACCTGCTCCTTTGAATAATAATAGATAATTTGAACAACTCATTATGAAACATACTATAAGGCTAGAATAGTTATTTGTGTAGATAGTAAGAGTGCAAAGTTCGTTATTGTCGATTGAATGAGAAAATTAACGCCGGACACGTTAGCGCAGCGCGATAATCTCTCGAGCGAGATCAACAATTTGCGCTCATAATACACACATTTCTTCTGCCACATTATCCAAGTACCAAATAAATGAAAACAAAATAAAATGTGTAATTTATATTATAACGACAGGTACAGGGTGATCGCGTATACATCCCGCCAACTTTTTTGTTTTTTCACACTAGGAAAAGTTTTAAAGACAAAAGTTGTAGGGATTTATGTAAATTATTTGCAACATATATCTTCGTATATGTAGGGGGTTAGAGAAACGAGCAACAGGTCAAGTTATATATTTTTAAATGGAACACTCTGCATATTAATGAATTTTTAGATTCTGACGGCAACTCTAAACATAATTTATATATGATATCATGTGTCTATCTAAGTACACTGAACTGTTTTCGACTTTTTAATGTTTGAAAATTCAATAAAGGAAGGAAAATTAAATAATGTATTTCTTAACTTGCTTATTTGCATTTCCTATACTACGTATGTATTAAATTTTCAAGCATTAAAGTAGTTAAAAAAAAAGTAAAATAATAAATAATTATTAACATAAATATGTATATTATTCTATTAACATTGTAAAAAGAATAACATGTTTTATGCTAAGAGAAAAACATTCTCGACCTCAACTGCTTGCTAGTGACTTACACTTTGGCCACCAATTTGACAGTGTCGCCTGAGAATGTATTGCGTCATTATGTTCAGAAGACTAAAGGCTCTTGAAAAATGTAATAAAAACCTGAAACAAAATTTGGGACGCAGAATTATATATTGGTTTCCTGGAAAAAGTGGACATTTTCAAGAAACTCTAATAGCTGTGTTAGAATTGTAACATGCTTATATGTTTAAAATAAAATGTAATTTTTATTAAGTACCTATTTGAATGTATTTATCTGCACCACCCATGGTGCAATGCTCCACACCACTGTAACAGACCAGAGGAACTGAACTTATCAATATTCTTGTAATGTTCTCAAATAGCCCCTGTAAAATCAACTAGGACTCACGTTTAAGCCAACAGTTTGTTTACATTTGCACCAAAATTTCAATAAATATTCTCCCCAGGGTAATTGTAAACATCAGATTTTCCAGTAAATTCCAGTTAATTTTTGTTGCGATGCAAGGCACATATGCGCACCTCTCTAAAAAACCCCACCACAAAAGTAATCTCCCCACATATTATAATCTCAATTTTAGCTCCTTTCAAAGTTCATTTTATTAAAATCGTTCCCTAGATTAAGTGGAAATTGAACAAATAAGGAAATAAAAGTGTACAATGCTTTACCAGAAGCATAGATAGGTTTATCTATGCCAGAAGATACCAAGAACTTGGTTTTCAAAACATTCAAAAAAAATTTATAATTCTTGTCTTAGAATCCTTTGTACTCTTTTGATGGGTATTACACACTAGTCAGAACTAGGATACCTTCCTTTCAATGATGATTTTAATGATGCGACCAAGGATGCGACATTACCTTATTTGTCTTGTTTTGTGTTTCTGTAAAAGCTATTAACTATTTTATATTTTAAATTCAGGTTGCATATTTTATAATTTTTAATTTTACATAACTTGAAGTACTTTTGTTTATAATACTTTTATAATACTTTGTATTTCTGAAGACCAATAATAATAATAATAATAATAATAATAATAATAATAATAATTATAATTATTACGAGTATTATTATTATTATTATTACCTTATTTTAAACCTTGCTGTATCTCTTCTTAGGGTTTAGGAGATCTCATACTTCGAATTTGCAACACTCTGTACATGGATTGTAACCATCCTGGAAACCTATACATTTTAGCTTTCACCTCCAATGTTATTCTTTAAAAACACCTACTATATTCTTGCCTCGATTTCCACTTATTTTCAGTACTAAATAAATCAAAATAAGTGAAATTCAAATAAAAAAAACTGCAGGTGAAAATTTTTACCCCTCGATTTACCCTTACTTGCCAAAAATAACAGTTCAAATTTTAGGAAGATAGTTTGAATGAATATTTAGAATTTGCTGCTTAGTTACTTTACGAACATCAGATTGGTAGTTGCAAAGGAACAGAGATCTGCCCTGCATATGGGAATGCTGATTTATAATCAAATTTATAACTATTCCTTCAACTTTGTTATGGAATACTTGTTGTAAAAAGGTGGTTACATATTACATTTAAAGTGAACAACCCAAAACAGTTTTCTACGTTTATATAGAGAGATCAATTTGATTGTAACAATTGTAGTACAAAACTAAAAGCTGATTCATACTATAGGTCAAGTCATGGTCTGGTCACAGTTAGATCAAAATATCGTTGGAAAGAAATATCGAGTTCACTTGATTGGCTCATGATCTTACCTTGCCGTACAATGTGAATAGTGTAATTTATTATACAAGCCATAATTTGATCTGACTATGACCGGACCCTGATCAGAATGTGACTTGGCTTATAGTATGAATCGGCTTTTAGTCTCACCAAACTAGGAGAGTTTCATTAACTAAGCAAGTGCAACCTTTCTACTACTATTGACACCATTATTAAAATATGTACCTAGGTACCTAAATTATTCTGTTTGGTATTCCAAAGGAGAAAACACACTATTTTATTCATTTCATGAAGAAATAAACAGCAAGTTGTTCAAATAGCCTTTCATGAAGTACAAAATTCAAATACCTAATTCTTCTACTATTTACTTATATAGTATTTATAACGATACATATGTGTATCGTGGTATTTATCTCGGTATTTATATTTTATGTTGCTTTGTATTCACATCTAATTTTATTTTAATGCTCATAATAAGTCATTAAAATGAATTTAGCTTAAGCCTTCCCAAAATAATTATGGTGCAATTGATTATTTTCACTTATCAAACAACTTAATCCATTGTGTTTAAAGCTTAAAAGGTGGTTAAAAACAAAAACAAATTACTAAGTTTCAACTTGACAGCTGATTATTATTATAACCCACCTTGCTAGAGGACCACTCCTTTTAGCTCTTTGGCCCAATATCTTCTCAACCACGGCTGTGTTGCCCTTTCTAGCGGCTTCCAGAAGTTCCTGGTCTTTTCCCATAATGAGATAATTTTTTATTCATTCATTGGAAACTTCATTTCCACATTTTACTCGCGATAGTAAACGTACTATACGTTCATTGATTCCGACCACCATATTGCGACTGAGGCGCCTCTCGCGACCATTAGTTGACATAGCGATAGAATAGCAGTTTCTAGGGGCTGCGTTTACATACCGCGCTCTAAACTCTTTTTATTTATAACTAAGCATGTTTTGAGGCAATCGAGGCGAATAAGTTACCCAGTAAGCCTAGTACGATATACGTACTAATATCAAAGGCGTTTCTCTGCTAATCGCTATTATAATAAAGCAGTGACGGTATCGTCCTGAACGCAGTCCAATTCTCTCTCCTCAGCACGACACAACACGAAGCAGCGAAGCTGAAGCTAGAAGCTGTGCAAGATATCGATCAGGCCAAGATGTATAGTTTCCCGATGTATTCAATCGTTTCAGCGCATTGACCCAACCTGTCAGCGTCAGCAGTAGAGATATTCCCGATGATCCGATGTGTTTTTCATGAAATGTGTTTATATATTATATATGCACTTATTATATTTTTTTATAACTTGACAACATATTAATAAATAATAAAAGAATCAAAGAAGGTAAAACTAATGGAAATACCCAAACAAAAATAACAAAAAGAGACATAACGAAAAATAATACTGTTAATCCCATATTGCAAAATATTGGCATGATCAGTAATACATTAAAAACTTAATATAAAAATGCAAAGAAGAGTTTTGTTAATTTTTATAGAAATCGCTTTCTTACTTTTAAATTTGAAAAAGTGTATTTTTTGGTTAGTTCTATGGTTTTTAAAATATCTAAATTTATTAATAATATGGCTAAAGAATTTAGTTTTTCTTGCGCAGTTGAATTGCAATTATAGGTTTCACCCGTTTCAGCGTTCGCCCCCTATTAGCATTGGTTACCATTATAGAAAAACAAAATTCGAAGACATACATTTATATTTGGAAATAAACATACTGAATCTTTGAGAGAGTCAACTTTAACTTCATTACTTAAGTAGTTTGTTTAAAAACTCTTTGAAGTAAATGTCCTCTTCTGGAAAATTGTCATCTAAGTCGTCCGTATAAGCATCTTAAGTTTTATGCATTTGATTCAATAGCTTCGCTACCTATTTTTTTTAGAATAAACAAAAAGTCGAACAGATCTGAACAAGTTTTGTACACTTCGGATCTATGATTAATTTGTGTTTGATGATTGTCAAGGAAGGAAAGATAAATGTGTGTCGCTCTAGGACTTAAAATAACTTCCGTATATGGTTACCTTAAATAACTCTTCCTTTAAATTCTCCTACCTTCTGTGTATTTTAAATTAAACAAAAATTCGAGCAGATCTGAACATGTTTTGTACACTTCGGATATATGAGTTATTTTTGATTGAAGATTGTCAGAGATGGAAAGGTAATTCTGTGACCTGATTGTCTCTCTATAATTTAAAAGAACTTCCGAATCTGGGTCTCTTAAATGCCTCTTCCTTTAAGTTCTTCTACGTTCTGTGTATTTATCATTGCCTGTTAATTTGGCTACATATTAGTCAAACTCGTTTCTTAGATATTAAAAGTACTGGGACAATGAAGATAAAAGGTTCAATGTGGTACTTATATCCATATTTTCTTGTTGAAAAGCGGTATTTACATTACTAGTGCGGTGTAAAGTATCCAATCAACATTTTAAAAGAATGCCATTTTCATGAATATCCAAGTTCTTGGCAATTGAAACCGGTTCACGCCCGAAATTTTTTGGCGTAGATTATCCTGAATAATTTGTTTGTTATATTACATACATACAATATGCAATAAAATATTGTTTGGTTAGCAAGGCGACAAAATGGGCAAAGCAAATTTATGAAAGACTTTAAACCAGCACTGGTAGCAACTACAAGCGTCTAGGGCGTGCCTGCAAGTTTTAAAGAATTTGTTTTTTTTATTGTGGTTTTCGTTTCATTATTTTAGATTGCTTTGGCTTAAATATATATCTAGCTTGCAAAGCGGACAGTTATCGATTAAAGAGCGGAGTTAAGGGTAAATGAGGAGTACTTACCTATATGCAAAAATCCATATTTGCTATGGATTTTGACTAAGTATTCTAAATATTTGGCACTGATTGCTGTTTTAAAATATTAAAGTAGCGCTAATTTAAAATAAGTCAATATCTAGCAGACACCATTACCGAACTTACCTGATCTGGATCAAATAACTGAAGCTAAGGAACACGAATACCGAACTTGACTCATCTGATACAAATCGGTATCCGGAAGTGCTAGTTTCTGTAATTTATAAAATATCGTTCGTTGGAATCCATGATATATCCATTTGCAATTAAATATTAGGGTAAACCGGCTGTACTTTCCTAAAAATATATAATTACTGAGGCCCGAAAATTTATTTTATTTTAAATAATGAAAAAATGCCTGGATGTGGTTCATTGTACCTAACGAAATATTTCACGCAGGTAGCAGGATTTTTATTTCTAACTTACATGTTAATGACAATATTAGTTGGCCTCACATGATATAGGCGTGTTAGTTGTTACTGACATCTAATCAATATCAATCAATATATAACCTAAAACAAAATTTGTAGATTTTATGGCACAGTCAAATATCTATACTTGTATAGATCTTTGGCCCAGTAATTAATAGTTTGCTGACAACCGATTAACTCGGATTCGAGTTTCTACTGCTTCGTTTTACTTTTTAAGGTTTGTTGCATTTGTTAATGGTTCGGCGGAGCTCCATACAATCCAATACAAGAAATGACGATATTTTCTTAGCGGACGTCAAAGTGGGACAGTTCCGCAGATACTATTTCAACAATACACCTCTTTCCTTTCATGTTCTAACTTCATTCCGTGCAATAATCAATTTAGTTCTAAGAGTTTTGTTCTAACCTAATTTTGTTCTGATTTAATGTTGTATCTAATTTAGAAAAATGGAAATGCAAGTAAAGGTTCACCAACAAATCGTTCTAACCACATAATTAAGTTTATTAAGCTGACAATAGAAAACTGCTTAAACGTTTTACGACAAAATATATTGAAAGTTCCTTTGCGTAAATCTGAAGTTACTTAATAGAGAAACTAGTTATTTATTGTGTTATGTTTCCATTGAATACTTTTCACCACCTCTCTGGCACCTTTCTGGTATGGTGACTCACTAAAGAATGATTATTCAAGTGTTGAACTACTCGCATCTGAACCATGTCCATTGCCTATATCTTTAAGTATTTAAATTTCAAGTCATAAAAAAAACTTGAGATACGTATGCAAAGTGGTTTTGTTTGACGATGATATACCTAGTTTCTCTTAGTTCAGTTACACGTCCTAGTACTCTTTGGAGTCTCCGGACATATAGGAATTTTCCAGCAATCACAATTAATAGTGAACACACAGTTTATGGTGTAAACTAAGTCAAAGTAAAAGTTCAAAAGTTGTTCAGCCGTCGTGTCGGCTGCAGGGGTAGGGGTTCCCTTACTTTATCTCTAAACAACTAATGTCAGTAATGTCTAGAGTTCCGAATATAGGATCTAAAATCGATCCTCTTCTTCTACTTTTTTCAATAAAATAATAAATAATTCTAATATTTACTAGCTTCTATGAACTCTGATGAGTTATTTTTTAGGGAAGGATGCTCTACCATGAAAATTGGTCTTTTTTTATCTTAAATAAAAAATAATCGATATTCAGGACCCACCGTTGACTAGAGGCATTGTCTTTATAAGAAAATAGTCGTTCAACGGGGCCTGTGGAGAGGTGCTGCCCCCAGTGGCTGGCACCAAAAACAGTATTTCTGAATGAAAACACGTGCAATGTTTACCCTACATACGAAAAGGAAGGGGTAGAAAGGGGAATACAAAATTATATTGGCCGAACCGTAGATTTCCAAGAAATGATTTTCAGCCAAGGCTAAGTGGCTAGAACCGGTTTTATCAGTTTAATTTTTACACACAGAATGAAATTTCCAATACCTGCTTCCCCAATCTTGACTTTTCAATTGAATTTATTTTATTGTTTGGGAAAATGGTTTTTAGCATTTTTAACACATTGATTTTTGTGTCAATTTCTTTACTAGTTTCTATTATTCATATAGGCCTAATTGAATTGATGCAGTAGTCTAAGAAAATAGATTTGCATATGCCATTAAAAAATGGGAAAATAATAAACAATAATGAAATTCTATTTGGTAAATGTAACACGTTATGACTTGATATAAGTAAAATTTTACAATATAAACTGGATTTTTAAAAAAATTGATTATTCGTTTCCTATTATTAGTCAAAAAGTAAGGTATTACAATTTTTAAACTTACAATGTTTGTAGAGAAATATAGATAAAAATTAAATTTAGTTCCAATAGTAGGTAGATATAGTTATTTTATGTATTTTTTCTCCTTATAGAAAGAAGACAATTAAACATTTTCTGCAATTTTATGCTTTAATGCACCAGAAACATGTATTTATCAAATTATTGATTAAAATGTCTTGTTATTTGGAGATTAATAATAAAATTAAATATTTTTATTTTATTAAATTTCATTATTTTCGCAAAAGAGGGGGAGATAAGAAATAAGGTGTTTAAAAACTGAAATCAAAACTCTTACCACTTTGGATAAGTCTTTATTTAATATGAGTTCGGCATATATTAATACTAATTTATGTATCGGTACATATAATATTGCTCCAGGCCAACAGCCAATGTTCAAAACTTTCAATCGCTTATAGCCATTATTATCATTATTACATAATTGACAATCAAATTAAATTAATATAAATGTACTCTTCAAAATATATACTGTAGTTTATTCGCTATAATCAAGTAAATAATTTTTGAAAAAATTCGGATTTAGGATAGTGAAATAAACAACATCCGAGTAAAACTATATTTACTCGAAAATTAAATATTTCAATTGATAAAACACATCAACCTATACAACCCTTAAAACTAAAGAACTAAGAAGTGTATATAGTGTGCTGTTTCGGGCAACTTCTGGTTTGATTCATCCCTTATTTTCAACTGATCATTTTATGTTCACTTGTATTATTTCCCTTTGAAATAATTCATTTATTTTATCTTAGATGCCAAATTTTTTCATATCAAAGTTTTGTGTTATTGCCTATCAAACTTGTAAAGTTATACATGTTCTTAAAATAACTTTCTTGTATATTATAAGTTACAATTAATCACCAGTTAAGGAAATTTGAAACCATAATTATTTTTGCTATTTTTCAATCAGAAGTTGCTAATATAGCTATTGTGATAAACTGATGTATCAAGAGATTAGATCGACTACAACTCCATAAATAAGTACTTATAAATATTACTTAAATATCGAAAAGTAATTGGACTGCATTAACATAGATACAACCTAAAAGCATCACCATTTAATAAGAATCAACTAATAAATTAATTGTAATTCGTCGATTAATGTTTTATCTTTATTTAAATATAAGATGATTCACAGATCTCATTTATTAGTATTTAAAAATTTATATACGTATATACAGTGTGTCCCAGGATAGGTGGCTGAATAGGACAAATAGACCAAAAATTTTTGAATTTAAAATCAGGGTTTTAGGATTATGGTCTGCATGGTCTGAAACGACAATTCACCAAATTTTACTCAAATCGGTATTATACAGGGTCAGTTATAACGATATTGGAAAAAATCGTCACTAATGAAGTACCTTTAATTTAATAGATAGAGCAAAATGTTTTAGAATTAAAATTTATGTCGTAATCTGAAGTTAAAAATGTTAATTCTTTTGGTAGTTGTTATCGGCAACAATCTTACGGGGTATTTTAAATTAAAAAAATTCATTACATATTATTATGGAACTAAATTTTCTCCTTGTCCATAACACTGTATGAGATAGATTTTTTCCTGTAGTGGCAAGGCTTGAGAAGGTCAAAATAGTTCTTAAAAAGGACGTGTCTGGTTATTGAAGTATAGGTGTGCTTGTGTGTGCTTAAGGTGTGTCGTATTCTTTATTGGCAAAAAGTTATAGGATATTTTTTCAAATGCTATAGTTTAAATTAACGCCGTATAACTCGAGATTATGACATAAATTTTAATTCTGAACAGTGTAACTTAATAGCATTTTGCTCTAACTTCAAAATTAAAGGTACTTCATTAATTGTGATTTTTTCTAATTTCGTTATAACTGACCCTGTATAATACCGATTTGAGTAAAATTTGGTGAATTGTCATTTCAGACCATGCAGACCATAATCCCAAAACACTGATATTAAATTCAAAAATTTTTGGTCGATTTGTCCTATTCGGCCACCTATCCTGGGACACGCTGTATATTTAAAATTTTCAAATCATATTCAAAATCATGTTTCCTGCCAAACAATGTTGGTCCATAAAAGTTACTTTTTAATTTAAAAAATTCAAACTCGCTAGAAAAATATTACTTTTTTATACTGTGAAAAAATCCTTAATTGTAGTAAATTGGAAAAATACAATTTATTTATTTACTGGCATACAAGCATAAACATAGTAAATATAATATACATTTAAAGTTCTATGTTCCAGTTAAAAAAAACTGCAAACAACTTTTTTGAATACTAAGTAACTAAAAATAACTCTTGGAGTAATATTAAAATGTTGTTTTTTACTCCGTGAATAAAAGTGGATAGTGAATAAAAAAATTATAATGTCAATTCGCATTTTGAATATGACTTACACTGTTTATATATTAAAGTCCTTAATAAAACATTAATTATGAATTCCCGGTGGGATAAACATGAATCACCTTCAAACCAGCTTATTCGGGCAATAATTGATTTTTTGTTTTAAAAATAAATAGTACATTGGACATCTCTACGCTTTGCTGTATTGAAAGCCATCTAAGTGGCTTTAGCATCAAATTAATTACAGAACAATATAGTGCGCATAGCTTTATTTCGTAGCAACTGGAGTCTTTGTATATCAGCCTTTTTACCTGATATCAACAATGAAAAACAGTAATTGAAATGCGGATATATAATGGTATTATATATAAGAACACAACTCCAGTGACTAAGAATCTCAGCTATTCTCCTAAAAAATTCTATCTTTTCTAATTTTTTTTCTAATATGATCTACATGTAACGAAAAATTAAGCTGAGAATCCAAGACTACCCCTAAATATTACTAGATGCATTTTCAAATAGGCTATTAGATATCTATCTTAATCCAATAATTATTTTCTAGAAATCTATTACAATTCTGCTTAGAGCCAAAAAACCATGTACTTTGTCTTTTTTTTTAACCTATGCCTATTTACACACAACGAGTTATAAAGGATGTCAAGTTTTGATTTCTTAGTATCTACTACCTGATTAAAATCCTTCCCGCAAACACAGATCAACATATCGTCCACAAACAAACTTAGAAACATATCATTTAAAACTCGGTCTAGGTCATTGACATATAGTACAAACAACAGGGGGCTCAGAACACTGCCCTGCGGCACCTCTATCTCACTATCAAACGGATTTGAGGACACATTATTCACTCTAGTCACATGGGAGCGATCCTCCAGGTGATAAGTGCACTGTTTGTAATTCCGTAGGCCTGTAGTTTGTGGATAAGTCTTCTCCTATTGATGGTCTCAAATGCATGCTGAAGGTCAATGAAAATGCTCAGGACAACATTTTCATCATGAACATATGAACACCATTTCGAACACACATACTGTAATGCTGACTCGCACGAATGTTTTTCCCAAAAACCCGACTGACCTTTAAATAACAATTTGTTTACCTCTAGAAATTGTCGCAATTGTGCATACCACAATTTCCAGAATTTTCTCTATTACAGATAATAAATTAATGGGTCAATATATTCTTCTGGTTTACTTGGTCTAGGCACTTTCGGGATAGGCACAATAACAACTGGTCCTAATTTCCTTTGGAACTCTTCCTATTGTAAGGGATGTATTGATCAGGTGACTGCTTTTTGTGTACTTGATCAGGTGACTGCTACTTGTGTACTTAAAAATTTAACTGCTCAGATTTCTTGAACCACATTTAATGGGAAAATATTTGGCACCAATGACGAAGACATACTTTGTAGGCACAGCGATCAAAGAAAGCTTTCTCACCTAGGGGATGTTCCTTTACAAATTGATGCTCTCAAAATAGACGTTATCTGAAACAAATTAAAATCTAATGTAATTTTGACTTAGTTTGTAAAGAATTTGGTTGCCAAAAACTGAAACAACTAAAAAAATACAAATGTGGAACAACCCAAAAAAGTTAATTTAAAGACATCTAAACGCGCGTGCTTTAAAAGTGCTCTTATACACTTATATCATAATATGCTATTAATTAAATTCAATATTCATTCCATACATTTGTCATCCTTCCTTATACATGCCTATCAATCAATTAATTAACTATTCAAAACTGTTCATAGACACCTAGACGTGCAACATCTGTGTATATGTACTTACGTACAAAATAAACGTTAATATTATGAGAAAGCATACTGATGGATATAAAAAAGTAGATGTAAAGATTTACCCTCTCTCTATCTACATATATATGATTATTAGAAAAATGTTCATCCTATTTAATTAAACTTGTTCTGTGTATTAAACTTCGAAACTGCTATTGCAATACTCTGATTTCCGACAAAAACTACAAAACAAAGGAAGTGGGTACTTTTGTACTTACCTAGAAAAAAAACGTAGATAGATAATCGCAATTTACTCAGCCAAAATTAATCATTACAACCCAAACACAAACATTTTACAAAGTAAAGCTTCTTCAACTTGAACAATGGCGGAAAATTAAAAATAAACAATGAGATATTCGGAATTATTATTAGCAACACTCGTCATCTCGTCAACGCGGCTCCACTCACGGCCATCCACTCCGCGCCGCCAGGTATCAGCCCTTGGGAATGCACCAATAGAAATGTAGGAACTCCCTCCTTGCAACGTCTCTCGTAGGACCCGTAGTAATTTTTTGAAATTCGTCAATGGGCACATTTCAGGCCGGACGCCATCTAGCGATGAGGCCCTTTTTCAGTTCGAGGTTGAATAACTATTTCCCTATATAAACAAAGCTAGAGGCAATCCTGCGTTCGAGACTCTAAACACAACCACATTCTTATCAATCAAACGTCAATGTCAATTGCGAATCGTTTCCATTGACTAATTGCACGTTGCACGCGATTGGTCGTATCTTTGTTTTTGTTATTGTTATTATTGACTTTAACTTTAAGATTATTAAACCTTCGTTTCTAATGTTATTATTGGAATTTGTTTAAGGGTTTTATCTTCGTGGTAGTTTAATAATTAAGAGCTCACGGTTACTACAGAATGCCTTAGTGAAAATACTAATAATTATTTTATGTAAAAAATGTTTGCGATAGCACTTTGTATTTGGCTGTTAGCTTTTGCTGCGCCAGGTTTTTCTGGTAAGAATAGTAATTGTTTCGTAGAGAAGCACACATTTTTGATTAATATATATTTCCTTATCAGTATCCACTTTAATTATAAAATCATGAAAAATTAATATAACATAGCTTCTCTTACATCACATAATTATGTAGCTCATTATGTAGCTTATTACACTTTCCTAAAAGAAGTGTTAATTCACTGATACCTCCTTCATGATAATGATTTTCAGATCCTGCGATCTTAATGGATCTAGCCAATGATGAACCAGGAAAGACTTTAATACAGTTTCACAACATAACAGATCCCAAATATATAATAAATGTGATAAATATAAATGCTAATGTGGATTTTTTCATTGTACAAGTTCATACATTTATTGAAAATATTACACTGTCCTATGAAGATCCGCTAACGGTGCATTCGTTCACAACAGGCACCAACATTGGGTTAATCTGGAAGCAAGATTTGGCAATGGAATCTTCATCTAATAGAAATCTTGTTGCAGTGTTCTATTTATCACGCAGCCAAAACCTTGTTGAAAATTTGAATGTCTTACTAACAATTAGTACTTATACAAAAGATGGTAAGTTTAGTTCTTATACTACTCATCAAATTAGACTGCGATTTTTACATGTACCGACATATAACATTACTTTATGTGTATGTTTAAAAAATTACTCTCCTAATTTTTAAAATATCATTTTTTAAAATTCTGTTTGACCCTAATTTGTTTTGGTTGTAGATCCTATGCCAGGAGGTTGCAACTTATCATTTGAGACTGAATTAGCTCCCTACCAAAAAGTCAGTGAGACTGATGAACTCATTATGGTCACTAGCCAGCCTCCATCTTTATTTGGTGAATTTTGTAATAAAGGCAATATCACGACCCAAATGTACTACTTATACTTAAAAGAATATGATAACAGTAGTGATGAATACTTCATTGGCATTCAAAAAATGGTGACTGTTGAAAATATTACTAAATATGGCACTGAAGTACCAAATGGTCTGGCACACAGTAAATTTAAACAAATGTATAACAAGTACAGTGGTGTTGGAAGAATCTTTGCTGTTGTGTCTACGTATGAAGGAAGAGCCTCTGCATATGTACCAGCAATGTCTTATGGATGTAATTTAAATTCATGGGCAGAGGACTGTCAAGGACCTGGTTAGTTTTAAAGTATATCAGCTTAAAGAGCTGTTGTACAGCTTTTCTGACATCATGTATATAAATGTAATCTCGCAAGGTCACATAGGCTACATAAATATATTGTATATTTTGGTTTATTTTCTGATTTGAAAATTATGTGATGTGCGTTTTGCAAAGCTTCAATTCTGATACTTTACTGATTGGATCAACCAATGTCTCTGCAACTACTATACTTAATTTTCATTCTCGTATTAAATTTTTTAGTTGAAGTACATTGGAGATTGGTCATTGCAATGCTTCTACTTTGCGGCATCTTCATATGTATTGCAGGACACAGGTTCTTCAAAACTGGACTATTTGTAATGGGTTATACTTTTGGAGTTATTTTAATGCAAATAATCATTACTTTTGATGATGGTTTTCTAACTACTGGTATGTATTAATATATAGTAACTATTCTGCAATAAATAAACATACACTTAATCAAGATAATCCTTATTTTTCTTAAATCAAAAAATGTTGGAACAAAACTTTAAGGCATATTTTATACACTACTACTTTTTTAAAAATATGAAAAAAAATTCTATAAACATGGGTCCAGAAATGCAGAGTTTTCAAGATACAGGATGTTAAATAAACAAAAATAAAAAGTAAAATTATTAATGTCTTAAAAAATATTTACTCGATTCTGTTGAAATTTGGCAATGTTGTTTGTTGTATTAAGAGGCTAATTTAGCCCTAAATAGATTAAAATTATTAAGTCTAGTGGCGTCCCGGGGGGCACCTTAGCGAATATTATTATCAAAAAAATGTACGCCACTACCTTTTTTGTAACTTTAATTATTTTTGTTTGATTAAGCATCTAAAAATACAACTTCTTTGCCTCTTGAATTTTTGCTATCTTACTTTGTTTTCGAGAAAAAAAAATAAAAATCGTTTTATTGCATGTCACTGGACAAAATTGGTTTATCAATTTTTGCTAAAAAAATCACAAGGGCCTTGGAAAACAGATAATCATTTCTGCATGGAGGTTTGACATTTGCGCGTCAGTTCTTTTAGAAAAGAATTATACACGCAATTTCAAGATATTAATAAAAAACTATTTTTTTTTTTTTAAAGTTTGGAAATGTTATAAACTGGTCTTTATTTTGCTGTATTGTTAGTTGTTTAATACGAAAAAAATCAAATTTTTGTAAAAAAGTCAGTGGCGCCCACTTTTTTGTCAATAATATTCGATAAGATGCCTCCTGAGGCGCCACTGGACTTCATATTTTTATTCTAATTATGCCCCATTTTATTACAGACAAGACTACTAAGTTTTAACAGAATCGGTCAAATGGATATTTAAGATGTTAATAAAAGCCGATTTTTAAAAAAAAGTTTGGAAAGGTAATTAACTGGTTTTTATTTTTTTTTTCTCGAAAACGAAGCCAGATACGAAAATAATTCAAGAAACCAAACTGTTGTATTTTTAGTTGCTTAATACGAAAAAAATATAAAATGTTTAAAAAAGTCAGTGGCGCGCATTTTTTTTGTCCATAATATTCGGTCTGACGCCCCCCGAGACGCCACTGGACTTTATATTTTTAATCTAATTAAGGCTAAATGAGCCTCTTATTACTACAGATAACACTACAAAATTTCAACAAAATAAGTAAAAGAATATTTAAGATATTAATAAAAACCCGATTTTTTTTTTAATGTTTGACACCCTGTATCTTGAAAACTGCATTTCCGGACCCATGTTTATAGAAACCTTTTTTCATATTTTTTAACAAGGAATCACTCTCTGAAATATCTCCGTCTATTTTTCGAACACCCTGTATGTTAAGTACAGGGTGGCTCGAATTCGAGTCTATGTATGGGGAGCTCGAAAACTGTAAGAGATACAGTGTCGGTCAAATTAAGGCAAAATTGCGCATTTAGGTGCCTAACAATATGCCGTTCAGAAAGCTTCAAAATTCCATGTATTTCCGGAGATATACGGAAAACCCGAAATATTGAAAAACCGTTATATTTTTTTCCTGAGCTTATTTAAAAACGGATTTCAAATTGGATTGCACTTTTGCATTGCCACTTTTTTCGCTCTATCCAATGGTGGTATCCAGTTTTGAATCCGACGTTTCGTCTTCAAGGGGTCATCATCAACCTACTTTTTTACATACGAAATTTAATTTTTTTTATCGTTTTTCAGATGATATTGGCATTATTAATATGAATATGTATTTTTTTTTTTAATTTTTATTTTTATTATTTTTTTAAATTACTTATTTTGTTTTGGCGTAATTTTTAAAAGTTCCTTCTGAATTTTTTTACAATCTATAAAAATATTTTATTTTGCTTTTTGTGTTAAGTGGAAAATTAAAACTTTTATTTAAAAAAAAATAAAAATAAATTTAAAAAAAAAACAAAAAAAAATAAAAACATATTCATATTTATAACACCAATATCATCTGAAAAACGATGAAAAAAGTTAAAATTTGTGTTTAAAAAATGAAAGTTAATGATAAATCCTTGAAGACGAAACGTCGGATTTCAAACTGGGTACCACCATTGGATGGAGCGGAAAAAGTGGCAATGCAAAAGTGCAATTCAATTTGAAATCCATTTTTAAACAAGCTCAGGAAAAAAATAAAACGATTTTTCAATATTTCGGTTTTTTCCGGATATCTCCGGAAATGCTCGGAATTTTAAAACTTTCTAAACGGCATATTGTTAGGCACCTAAATGCGCAATTTTACCCTAATTTGATCGACATTGTATCTCTAACGGTTCTCGAGTTCCCCATACATAGACTCCAATTCGAGCCACCCTGTACAGGGTTTTTTATAATTTAAAAATGTCTACACAGTTCGGGTTCAATACTTGCCGACTTGTTTTGATTTGGTAGCAGTAGTGTGTCAAATTCCACATAAATTGTGAAGTAGGATATTAAAAAATGTTATGTCTCAGTCACAAAGACTACTATAATAAATAACCTTTTTAAGCAAGTGTCAAAATATATGGGACGTCCTGTACCAACGACCAAGTTAGCTATTGGTCTATGTCTGTACCTATAAATATCTAATGTTTATGTTCTTAACAGGTGATTTTTATGTTTTAGGAAAAGGAATATATTCACTTTTAATGGGTATTTTATTTGCATTTATGTGGGTATTCTTATGGTGGAAGTTTGGAGTTCCAGTTATTGCAGTGGAATTGGCATTTCTATTAGCTGGACTTGTTGTTGCATCCATATTTTTTTATACTCAGTTAGGTAAGATTATATTTTCTTATGTCAGTTTTATTCACTTCAACTTTATCAGTCATATATTTTGTAAAATTATTTAGGGAGAATTGATATATCCTTTATTCTTATGATAATTTTATTGGTGTGTAAACATTTTACGCGGCGGCGGTATGAGGGTAAATCTCGGCAAATAGGACGGAAATGTGGGGACGGAATTTGTAAACCGATTGTGACATTATAACCCGTGCGCATTGAGAAGCAAGCTAATCCAGGATGGCCGTGAAGGATTTTTATACAATTTCGTCATTTAAAATCGTTTTTAAACGGATTTTAGACGATAAAAAAGCATATTATTATTTTAAATTAAACGAACTGTCAAAAGTATTATTCAGATGCCCAGACGTTTATAACAATATACGGTCATGGCCCTCTTTTAAAATTTGCAAAGTTTGGTTATTGACTTTCCCAAATCAAAGATGACTGACTAGCTGGTAGTGAATAAGCTGTGTCCATAGGTTGATGATATTCTTAATGGCATTAGATTTTTTTAAATAACTACTAATAAGGGTAATATTCATTATTTAAGACGTTTATGTGATTTAGGTTGTTCATTACTCTTTATCTCTATATACAAAAATAAGTGTTCTTCCATATCGTTTCATGATGTAGTAGTTATCACTTGTGGCTAACACGCGGAAAGTCCCTGGTTTGTTCCCGGGCCGGGAACATGGCTTTTTTTATTTAAATAAATAATATCTAAACATTTATTTCTCCCAATAATAAGTCCCGTGTAAAGGATGTCTCCTAAGGATTGTCCGAGTACCTAATTCCCTATAAAATATTTTTTAAGATACAGATAAATAGAGAAGAACAATAATATATAGGGTACTGCATTAAAAAAAGAAACAAAATTTATATTGATACATTATACTTGAAATATCCTGTAGGCTGTAGATATACCAAAAAATGGCAAAAAATTGACGTATTTTTTAAAATAATTACTAATATTTTTATTTATCTTATTTTATTTATTAAAAAAAAAAATCGTTAAACATACATATATTCACCTATCCTATCTAAGTCCTAAAAGTTCTGTCATGCACCTAGGTGTTGCCACCTGTATGTGCAGAGGTTTATCATAAGGGGAATATTCATTATTTAAGACGTTTATGTGATTTAGGTTGTTCATTACTCTCTATATATAAAAAATAAATTTTGTCAGCAAAACAGTTCGTGGTGTAGTGGTTATCACATATGCCTAACACGCGGAAGGTCCGCGGTTCGTTCACGGGCGGAAGTCCTGTATAAATGATATCTCCTAAGTATTGTCTGAAAACTTAATTTCCTATAAAATAATTTTTAAAATACAGATAAATAGAGAGGAATAATAATATATAGGGTACTCCATTAAAAATACAAGGTTTATATTGATATATTATATTTGAGATATCCTGTAGGTATACAAGAAACAAATGTTATCACTAAATCACATCGTGGTGTACAGGGTGTCCCATTTTCGAAGATATTACGGGGTATCTCACTTACGAGTAAAGATAGAGAGTTGCGGTTTTCGCAATACTGTGCTACTTTTTTTGTGAAAAAAACGATGGTATAAACAATTTTTTCATAGCCCGCTTCGTTTCTGAGATACAGGGCGAAATTGAAATTAATGCATTTTGGGACCCCCCTCGTATCTCTGTTATCCTTTAACATATCGCAAAGCTAAAAACGTGCTCTTACACACTTTTTTACATAGAATCCAGTGGCGTAGTCAGATTTTTGCTGTGAGTTGTCAATTTTTAGCTTTTAAATCAGAAAAAAGTTGCGCTTCAGCCAGTTGAACACGGAAAAAATACGAGACTTGGTAAAGATGGTGTGGTTGTTCCATTAACTAAAAAAGAAATAGGACATAAATCGTTGAATTACTTGGCACCAAAATTCTTTAATACTTTACCGAGTAGCTTGAAAGAAATCATATTTGATAAAACATTTAAAAATGAAGTTAAAAACTGGATTTTGAATAAAAATAGAGAGGATATCCATTACTTTTTCTAAGAAGGAATAATTTTAACTGCTTGTAAATTTAAGTAGGTATTATGAACGGATAAATTTGAAACGTAGAGCAAATGATTGGAAAAATTGTATGTAAAATGAGTATGTAATTTTGATTAGTGATAGTGACCCTCCCAAATGTGTCGTATACAACCCGAATGTGACTATAGAAACCTCTATCAAAGACTTTATTACTATCATAGACAGCACTTACAAGCGACAGTATGTCGCTTCTGTGTAATTGTTTATTCAAGTATGTTTAGTGTGGTATTGCTGTAATCTTGAAATAAACTTATTATTATTATTATTATTATTATTATTATTATTATTATATTATTATTATATTATTATTATTATTATATATATTATTATTATTATTATTATTATTATTATTATTATTATTATATTATTATTATTATTATTATTATTATTATTATTATATATTATTATTATTATTATTATTATATTATATTATTATTATTGTTATTATCATATATTATTATTATTAAATCAAACTTGTATTTTTTTTAATTGAACACCCTGTATATTTTTCTATCGTTTGATTGGAAATTTTATAAGCTTTACAAAAATATATAATACATGACATGTATTTTAAATAATAAGCCTAAAATTCATAATTTCACAAAATGTATCTCTATACGACACTGTTGATGAGTATAGTATAAGTATTGTATATTGTATTGTCTTTTAAACAACTGTATAAGTATTAATAGGCAGAGATTATTAGAACAATGGAATGTTCATTTCTTATTTGCAAGACCTGTCAGTGGCAAAATTTATATTTTCTGTGTAATATTGTATTTTTTACGATGGCTGAAAATGAAAATTGTCAATGTATTTTGAAAAATGTGACATGTTAGTCTCCTTTATACAAAGCAATGAAAACTTCCGTGAAGCTTCTCAGCTATATTTCAATAAGTTTGTTTGAATATTTATTCACCTTTTGACTTATTTGGGTTTATTTTTTATTTAAGTGTCATTTTAATTTATAGATATTCCGACAGAAGACAAACTGGTCATTTAATGTTTTCCGGAATAAAGAGAGCATGGAACGTTTATGCGGCCCTTACCAAACGTATAATAAGGAAAATCGCGGTTAGGACGGAGGCAACGTTCTTTGTTCTACCAATTTTTTCTTTATTCCGAAAAACATTAAATCACCAGGTTGCCTTCTTTCGGGATATCTATAAATTAAAATGATACTTAAAAAAATAAACCCAAATAAGTCAAAAGGTAAATAAATGTTCAAACAAACTTATTGAAATATAGCTGAGAAGCTTCACGGAAGTTTTCATTGCTCTGTATAAAGGAGGCTAACATGTCACATTATTTTTCAAAATATTGACAATTCTCATTTTCAGCCATCGTAAAAAATACAAAATTACACAGAAAATATAAATTTTGCCACTGACAGGTCTTGCCAATAAGGAATGACCATTCCATTGTTCTAATAATCTCTGCCTACTAATACTTATACCGTTGTTTAAACGACAATACTTATACTATACTCATCAAGAGTGTCGTATAGACACATTTGATGAAATTATGAATTTTAGGCTTATTATTTAAAATACATATCATGTATTATATATTTTTATAAAGCTTATGAAACTGTCAATCAAACGAAAGAAAAATATACAGGGTGTTCAATTAAAAAAATACAAGAGTGTCGTATAGAGACACATTTTGTGAAATTATGAATTTTAGGCTTATTATTTAAAACACATATAATTTATTATATATTTTTATAAAGCTTATAAAATTTCCAATCAAACTAAAGAAAAATATACAGGGTGTTCCATTAAAAAAATACAAGTTTGATTTATAGCTAAAAATTGACAGCTCACAGCAAAAATCTGATCATGCGACTGGATTCTACGTAAAAAACTGTATAAGAGCAATTTTTTAGCTTTGCGTTACGTTAAAAGATAACGGAGATACGAGTAGGGTCCTAAAATGCAGTATTTTCAATTTTGCCCTTCAGAAACGAAGCGGGCTATGAAAAGTTTGTTTATACCATCATTCTTTTCACAAAAAAGTAGCACAGTATTGCGAAAACCGCAATTCTCTATCTTTACTCGTAAGTGAGATACCCCGTAATATCATCGAAAATGGGACACCCTGTACAGGTTGTCATGTACGCCCAACACGCTGAAGGTTCCCGGTTCGATCCCGAGCGGAAGCAACTTTTTTTGATTTTATAAATGAACAAACACCTAAATGTTTACTTTTCTTATTAATAAGTCCTGTATACAGGGCGTTTCCTAACTACTGACCAAAATTTAATTACAAAAAAAAAACGGTGTGTGCTTAGGACTGGATGAGTGGAACGGAAACAACAACAAAGCGATATTAAAAACTAAATAAAAGTTTGAAAAAATTGTTGGAGGCGTCGGGCATCGATCCCGATAACTCTGGAATACTAGGCGAATGCTCTATCTATCTCTGAGCTATACGGTCTCGCCGAAACGCGTACGTCAAAATTGAATATAAGTATACCGATCGGCATAGTTTTCACTTAAAAAAATCACCAATTCTGCATTTTCAATCGGAGCGATGCGATTTTTTTATATATTTTACTCGTAACCTCCCTCTTTAATGTGCGAAAGCTTGGTTGGTTCAGATCTTTCGGTTTTCCAGTAATAAAATATGTGGTGACGTGTCGTGTCAAAACTCGAACTCGCTTAGTTTAAATTCAACGAGCTCAAATGCCAATTTGCGCACTTTTTGGCGTAGATTCTCGTTAAGTAATCGGCTTTTCTATAAAAACATGCGTACCTATATCATTTTTTCGAGGGTATCAGAGCAAAATTTTGAAAAATCGGATCGTCGAAAACATATTAATTCGGTTGCTTAAAATCGTGCCAAATCTCAAAGTGCCACTCGCAATCTTTTGCGAGAAAAAGCTAAATACCTAAAATGCCAAGCCTGACGCGTGACGGCTTAGTCTTTTTCACTACCCAGAAGTAATATTAGACATTCTAATGTAAACGTTACAAATGTAACGCACGTCAGGCGGTATCTGTGACGGGAATGTGTTTGCAGGCTGTCTGTAACCGTTAGTGTAAAACGTGTTCTTTCTAACGCCAGGCAACCAATTCCAGCCTATATTCAGGCGTCACGCGGTCTAAGGTGGCATTAGATTTTTATGTCGATGATGTCGATATAGGATATGTTTACACATCAGTGTCTCGAGTACTAGCAGACTCGCTCAATTTTTTTGTTTTATCTTTCACCACCAACCGAACAGTAATAATAAATTAACTCCTTTGCAGTCATAAGCTGAGAAATTATCACCTCTCTCAGGCCCCATGTTGAAATTTGGCTCTAGCAATTTTTATTTTATCATTTCAATGGTTGGGCTTCTTTACTGTGCAAAAGTTAACAGAAGCAGACAAAACATGCAAATTAATAAGTTAAAATTAAATATTATCTCAGATTGATAGTTTGATGGATTAAGTAATTTTTATATTTTTTCACATTGTATCCACTCTATTCTTTTGTTTTAGGAGACATTTTCATTTTTGCCAATGATCTTACTTTTTGGATCAGTTTTGTGATTATATTACTGATTTGCCAAATACCGTTGCTATACCTAAAACCACTGTTTCACATTATTGCTTTAAGTATATTGGGTTCTTATGCCGTAATCGGTGCTATGAACTACTATGTTGGTGGAAACTTACCTTATATCTTAATAAATACTTATCGGAGGATGACAGTACATAATTTTGGAATGGCTGTAATGGACCCACCATACCAGTTGTTAGGTAGGTTATGGTAATTAATATAAATAATTTTTAAATGTAAGCAATGGTAACCAGAATGTTTAGGTAATTGTAGCATATTCCCAAAATATAATAATTTGCACTAGATGCTAACAATGATTAAATTGAAAGACTATTGAATAGTAAATTTATATTAAATACATGATACAACAGTATAGCAGAAACGACCATAACATTATTCCTCTTTATCATTCTTGATAAGTACTTTCAATTATTTTTTCAGATATTTGTCAAACTATTCTCTGGGTTCTCATCTTTGGAGTGGGCATTTACATTCAACATAAACATTCTCTAGGAAAACCACCATTTCCACCACCCAGAAGTTCAGTTGAAATTAGTTCTTTAAATGAGAGAACGCCTTTACTACTACCTGAGGCACCCCCTGCATATACCATTTACTAGGAGACTCATAAAGGTACCACAAAAATTATTTTTTTTCGTAATGGAAGTGAAGAACCTATCAGTTGCGCTATTGACCAAATTGTCCTATATCAACTACACAACAAATAATGTGAGCCTCACTTTTAAAATGAAACAAATTTGAGAAAAAATACGCTTGCAATTTTTTTATATTAGTATATAGTACTCTGATAATTATCATATTGTATTTTAATTGGTTTACTCTCTATTTGGTTACAATTGAAGATATAAGTGCAGTAAATGGATAAAATTATAATTTTACTAGCATTTGGACGACGGATGCGGCAAATCTACTTTCAAAAATTTCTCATTTTTGAAATAGCTTGAAAAACTGAACTTTATGTTTTGAATTTTTTTTATGGCTTTTTTATAAAATTTTATTAATTAAATTAAATTATTCCTTTAGGCAGCTACATTCTCTCGAGATCATACCTTTAGTATGCCATATCAGGAATTTGAAATACTGACCCGTGCTTTATGTTTGGTTTTTCTGGGACCATAAATCTTTTATAATCGACCCGGTATCACTCTTAATAAATTGATCATATTAAGTATTCTATCTCATGATTTTGATTTATCGAAAATCACCGGCGCCGGCATAGTTCTTTCGGAAAATCTAGTTCCCTAAAAAATAATCTAAAAAGTACAGGTCCGTATTTAACATCTTTAAGTTACCGATTGTGCCTAAGTACGAATGCTAAAAAGTGTATCGAAATTTTTTGGTTGTATAAAAAAATAATATCGACAAAAATTAAAAAAAAAAATACTAACCCAAAACTTTCCTAAGTTGATCAAGTTAATAGCTTTAATAATATTTAAGAACCCAATGTAGGTACTCAAATTTTGAATAAAATGTAAGTATATTATTAAATTTTGAAATTGTATCTATGTAAAATTTTTGACACGTTTTGTGGACTGCTTCATATCTAAATTCAACTGTTTTTGAAATATACGTAAGTGAAAATTTGAATTTTTAACATTTCCATTAATCACAGAATATAAAGGTTTATTACTTGGAACAAAGTGGTTTTCACTTTCCCGTCTTAATGTTTAATAATTTATGAATATATCGTAGCCATATAAGAAATTGTGACAGAAAAGTGCTAACAATTTCGTTCAGTGATCAATGTAAGTGTCAAAGATACAAATATTTAAAAAAAACTCAATATGTATGTATACCTATTTATATGGTATGGTTAATAAAATGGTGTATAGGGTAGGCATCCCATTTAAAATAATTCAACTCTGTCACCTTGAGTTTTTAGCGCACCCTGTGTAAGGGTAAGAACAAATAATTTTAATCAGACAGCATTTTTATTTCAAATATTTAGTCGCGTTTCTTATAATAAAGGAGCTATCATACCCTGTCGCATCATTGGGCCATCGTAAATACCTATGTTTAATAGGTATGAAGGTATGTATGTTACATATTCTTATGGAGAGTGTTGTGTTTTTAGTTTACGTCTTAGGTAATTTCACGATATTTAATGCTTAATTTATATATGTTGCTTTTTCGGCTTTATATCGCAATATATTTGTTGTTTTATCGGCTTTATTTCCAGTTCTACTAACAATAAGGTAATTGATTGTTACAATTCATTTTAGGTTAAAACGTTTGTCATTAAGACATAAAATATGTTAAAATATGAATATAGTTTTAGTCTATCATAAAATTGCATAATAATTTTATACAGGGCATTTTGTTTATATTAAATATTTTTTTTGAATAAATGATCAAAATTTCACTAATTTGATCTCGTGGAATTAACATTTCATTTTATGCTTTGGTTTTTATTTGAGATTTTAGAGGCTGACGCAGAAGTTACAAATCTTAATTATATGGTTTGTTCCACTTTTTTGAATACTGATTTTAACTCAGTCATGTCTTTCTTTTATTTTTAAATTTTTATTGATCCGATTAAATTAATACTAGGGAAAATCGCAAATATTTTGATGGACTTTTAAAATGCTACCTACAGCCTTCTCAAATGTTCCAGGTGCAATTAAAAAAAAAGACAGAAATATTTCTATTACTAATTTATTCCACAAACTAATTTTTCACATCTACACAAAAAAATGTGCTACACTTAGTGCATTTTAATATTCAATTCTTATTAAAATTAATCACAGCAACAATAACTTACCAACATTTACCATTTACAACTATATTATTATCTAACTATACAAGGTGCTTATTTGGAAGCGTCCAGTATTTTACATATTCTAAAGCATTATGAGGAATTACTGCATAAACTGTTACAAATCATTTTTTTATTATATCCGCTCTTAGTTAGCCTGGGCAATAAAAATTATTATTTGTTAGCGGCAGAGTAAAGGTCAGTTTATACAAGTACATAACATAAGATAAAATAATAAATGGTTATTTTCTAGCTCTTATATAATTTTTTCTTCAAACGTCAGTAAATCCATCATTACTCGACTGTGTAGGCGGCAGTGAAGTTTCGCTTTTCCTCCGCCGGAGCTTTACTTTTTACTTTTCCGCCGGCGGAGGTAAAAGTGTTGTCATATCAACATAGATACAATACAAACAAACATCAAAATAAGCGTCAACAACTCAAGAGTTATTAAACTAAAATTTGTAATTATCACTCAATTTGTGACTGCATTTCTAAAAATCACTAATTTAGGAACAAATTGGGTATTATTTAATCGAACTTACTCAATAGCTGCTTATCAATACGGAATTCAAACGCAATCGAAAACGCAATTTTAAAAAAATAATTATTGTTGACAGTGTCCACTGACAGCTTTATATGACATTATTATAGCAACAAACTGAGCCTATTCACCGACACCGCACCGGTCTAAGCCGCCTTGCGAACCAAATTATCTTTAATAATAATTATTATTACTATTAAAAAGCGACGTTTTTGCATTAATTTGTCGACATTTGAAGAAAAAACAGCATATTTTATTTGGAGGAAAAGTTACTTTTCATGGCTTGCTCTCTATTACCAGCCTCACTCCGTTCGGCTGTTAAACACGAGCGCGCCATGAAAAGTATCACTTTTCCTCCATATAAAATAATATACTATTTATGTAAAAATTCAAGTGCGCAGGTACGAAATAACAGCTGATGAACTTTTTGACACATTTGGCATTATTAGGAATTAGGATCTTTGAAACTGTTTGTGATATTGTAATTTTTGAAAGGTTTTTGGGGGAAATTGATTTAAGCAAAAGCAATAAAAACCTCAACAAATGAAAATATCTGTGGGTATCGAGGTTATGTTTACAGTGTGTCCCTATTTTTATTTTATTTTCTGTATACCGGGTGTCAACGAAATCGTTTAACAACGCACCATTCAAATGCTTTTTTAAGGAGAAATTTGCAATTTTGGCTGAAGATATGGTTTATGAAAACTCAGATTTTCCACTAAAACACAAATGAATATCACTTCCGGTTTGACCGGAAGTGAGCATGAGGCAAGAATTTCAAATACAACCCTGCAAATATTTTTACATTATTTGAATAGAGCTTGAAATTTTCTTTTCAGCGATGTATCACTAGTTGTCATTTTTTTTCAAAATGAAGGCGTAGAGGGCATTTATTTCAAATTCAATATGGCGGCATTTTGACATCACCAATAGATTTTTTGTCAAAATGTCCGTTGATATCGGAGACAAGATAGGTTTTCTTGCAGACTTTTCTCACTGTTGGAAATTCTAAATAATTGTTATAAAATTGATAAGATGGCGTTGTAGAGGGCATAATTAAATATGGCGTCGCGCCGCCATATTGAATTATGCCCTCCACAACGCCATCTTTAAAAAGAATGGCCACTTGTGATACATCGTTCAAAAGGGAATTTCGAGCTCTATCCAAATGTGTTAAAA
>MU182123.1:58636-96843 GCA_016904865.1 Pissodes strobi
ATCGTCTAGATAGGCCAGCAAGAGATGCAAACAAGGTGCAGAGTATGCCATAACAAGGTGAAAACTATATGCCACAAACGTAAGTAGCGCTGCTTATTAACTGATTGGCCCCTTATCAAACAAAATTATTTTTTTTATGTTTATAAATTACTTCCAACTACAAAAATGTAAACTGTTTAGATTCTATCACATCAAAATATAATTTTAAGTTTGTATGCATATATTCCTATTGTCCTTTTAAAAGAACACCTCAAATAAACAAATTTTAAGGAAAATAAATTAAAATGTGTTAATAATTACACTTGATTAATAATTTTTTGGTACATATATTGGAAAAACATTAAAAACAAAGAAAAATTCAGGTGCATCTGAGTTAAATTGCTGACTTAATTTGCAGCCCCACAATACTTGACATAGGTAGAAAAGATTGTGAAATTTGTTACAGTTGGAACGACCAAATTGATTGATTGATTCTGATGAAAAATATTCTATGGACAACGAAAATAATTATGATTAAATCCCTCGTGTGTCTCTCCGTGGAATTTCAGAAGGTCCTTTTGCTACCTAGATTAGTAACGTTCAAAAGTGATATTTTTACTCAAAGGCTCACATCATATAACGAAGGTTTTTTACATATTGGGAAAATAAGTTGTGGGCATTTCCCCTTTACTGTGTGGATAGTGGCAGCAGAAATCAGGAAGCTGTAAGTGCATTTCATGCTTTCTTCATCCACAACGGAGACAAAAATCATTTTATTGAATAGACAACGGTCCTAGCCAGAATAAAGATGTGCCTTTTTAATATTTGCAGATATAATTAAAGTAAAATATTTTGAGCCAAGACATACATTTATGCCCACAAATTCCTTCCACCATCAAGTTGATGATACATGACAAAATAAAATTTGCTATTTCTAAGCTTTTGCGAGTGCAGTATGTACAAAAATGAACAATAAGGACAAGTTTATGTTAAGAGCATGTCCGAGGGTTATTTTTATTTGTGGAAAAACACCCTCTTTAGATTTAATCGAATTAAAATTTTAATACGGGGGTTTTCTTTATGACGGCAGCATTTTCAATAAGAGTTTAGGTGCATTCTTTTTCGCACTCGCTGTGTATAGATATTAGAAATATTGCCTATAACAAAATATGCAAAATGTATATCGTATTATATTGGAAAAACCAATGTCATTCGTCTTCAATATTACGTCCACTTCAAATGATGTTAATCGTAAAGTACTGTTCACTTGAACTACTATTCCCTTTAAATGAAATGATACATTCATGTACGGGTTCGTGGGATTGCAGTTGAATTGAATAGTACTTTTTTGTATTTTTTTACAATTATTTAATTGTATTCGTCTTCGTAAGCTGGTCGTATTGCTTTTAGCATTGTTCATATTGTTCTTCCGCTTTCTATCGGTCAATTTTTAATACTTATTTAATAATTTGGTCGTCCGTGTTCTACTCACTCCATCTTAAGGTGGCTCGGTCGCTAATTTTTACCTATATTCTCCTACCTGAATATATCAAGCACTAAACGTTTAACGAACCGTTTTCCATTCGTGTGGCGTTCGCACTCACTATCTCTTACTTTCTCGTCTCCGTTTTTTTTTCTCTACCACTCTAAGAACTTTCATGTTCTGGTGGTGTCACACTCTGAACCGGAAGTACGCCACTCGTCGGTGGCGATGCGATCGGTGCCGGATGATGCAAACTTGCAACCTGGGTTTCCTGGTGCATGAGCAGGCTCGTCGCTGTGGGAAACCCGAAGAGTTGAGATCACTGAATCCGCGGCCAATAGTTCGACGTCAAGTTGGAAGAGATGTCAGCTGGCTGGGATGGGATTTGGACCGGTACTGAGACTCCGGCGGATATTACACCTGGAACAATTGTGGATAGTTTTTATAAAGATCCTGTTTATAATCTGTAACAATACATGCATTATTAAGTAACGATATTTCAAATGATCATGTGGAATGCTTAGTCAAATTCTCGAGTTGTAGTTATTAGTTCACATAATAAGATTATATCGGCACTTATTATACGTGTGTTTCGCACTATAATATAGTGATATTGAGAACCCATTCACATTCAACCCTAAAATTGTAACTTTTAAAACCTCTTGGAAATGATTTTGTTTTTTTTTTCAGACATACCTTTGCTTTTCGGATATAGTTTTTGAAAAATTTACCAAGACACATTAATAATTTCTGGTAAGTATTGTCTAGAGATTATCTTCAAGCATCTCATCCTATCACTTAGGAAGAAACTGTGTTGAGCCTTCTTTCAATGGATTTATTCCATGCTTTTTGTATTTGAATTTTACTTTAATGAGCAATGTTTTTTTTTTGTTTTTAACTAGACTTATTGCTAAGTTTCGCTTATATCGTAATGGGCATAAACGTCTGGCGATGAAAGGATCGACGGGCCTTCACGGATTTTTATTTTAAGAAAGCCTTTTAATTTTCTAATTTTAGGCTTTCGGTTTGATGCCATTGCATTTTTCTTTAACTGACGAAAACTGTATGAAGCGAATTTTTTATAAAAGTCACGGCATTTCTTAATTTACAAATGTACCCGCGAAATTTCGACAAATCATGTCATCGATACATTTTTATATGAAACATATTTAAAAAAATGCCGCACTTTTCCGAACGGCACTCAACTACTCATTTTAAACGTGTTGACCTTTTTCGAATTAGAAAAAGCGCAAATAAACGACGGCAGGCCCATTGATTATAGCAGTGTTTTTGATAGAGCTTCAAGTGCACTGAAACTGAGTATTTCCACACTGACGAAACTCAAACAAACAGGAGTTACAGCTGATAAAAGTTTTTCAAAAAACATGGCGAGGAAAACAAAGGCATGCAAAATGAGAATAATAGTTTGTCTAAACAAAAATAAGGCATGAAACCTACAGTATGTATTCTAAAAAAGAATATGTTTTGTATATTCTGTTTCCGCCCTAACAAATTGGTGCAAAAGTATTGGTTTCAATCGAAAGAAGAGTAATAACAGAAAATATTTAATGAAGATTCCTGATGTACAGCTGGAAAAAATGACATTTTTGAGGGAATATGTGAGAAATCACGAGTTACCAGAACCGGACAAGTTTACGCCGGTATTTCTAGACGAGACACGTATCTTCGACAAAGATTCGTATCTTTAAATATTCAAACTCATGAAAATAAATAATACTACCTTGATGAATATGTTCAGCAATTCGGTCATAAGATTCTAAGATAGGCAATCACAGTACAACCCGATTGAGATGGTATGGTCACAGTGTACTTGCTTAGTCTCAAAGGAGCGTCAGAAGAGGTCCTATCAGTTTGAGAAAGTGTTCTAAATGAAGTAACAGCTCATCAGTGCTTTAAACAATATAAATCACATTCAAAATATCAGGAAAAGCTTGGGATACAATACAGCACTGTGATGCATCAGATATAGAATCTATTATTATATTTGAATGTTCTGATGACTCTGATACTGCTTTTTGAAAGTCAGAAGATCTGTAGTTCTTACATCGCATTTCCTGTGCAACACTAAATTTTCCCTTCAATATTTCATGTTCTTCCATTTGGAACCAATACTTTTGCACCAATTTGTCATGGCTGAAATAGAATAGCGAAAATATGATGGCGATTGGTTGTTTAATGTTATTCTTAAATTATCCTGCAATATTTTATTATTAAAAAAATGTGTTATTTCGTTTTGCTTGCCATGTTTCGTTCTTCATTTATAATTTCTGTTTTGTTTGATTCTCTTCAGTGTGGTATTGCTTACCTTCAACGCAATCACTTAACTGCAACCAGTGGGCATACCTTCGTTAGTTTGCATTTTTTTTATTCGGAAAAGGTTGTAAAAATCTGCTCATTGAATTGACGTTAAATGTTACATCTTGATAATTTAATAATTATAAAATATTTTAATATAATTTTAGATGTTCGTACTTGTGAATAAAAAGTTACTTCTGTTTTTGCCTATTATTAGTGATAATAATGTTCCTAATTTTTGAATCGCAATTATCGACACGTATACAGAGGATCACGCCCAAAACGAAGAAAACATTTTTTTACAAACATCATTAAAAAAATATAAAAAACGACGGGAATCGAATCCGGGCCGCCGTATCACAGACACAGCATCTGACCACTCAACCACCAGAACAGTTGAAAGCACCATTGCACCATAAAGACAGGGTAAACTAGCATTTCAAATTTGGCCACGCCTTCGGCGATTCTCATTGGCTCTGTGCGGGCACAGGCTAATTTATCTTTAGGCTTTGCTAATGGTATAGCTTATGGATGATCATCTATGTACCGCCTTATAAATTATCCGAGAGTCTGTAGTATATAACTTTTTCCCGCAAAATTATTTTAAAAATCTGGATATCGGATCGACTACAGAAAAACCATACCTAAACACATTCTGATACATTGAAATTTTTCGAAGGAAGGTAGGGAAAATCGCATTTCGACTCGTCGGTTTTAATTTTCGGGAAAAATAACATTTTTTTGTTATATCTCTATTACTTTGGAACCTGTTCAACGATTACTTAAGTCGTATTTTTTTACGTCAACTGTTTTTTTTTTATTTATGACATTTTGTGCAATGCTTATAAAAGAAAACTTTATAAAAGACATGAAATATGTTGAAAGTATACAGTGTGTGATTAAAAGAGGTTAAATATGTGATACGCTTTTTTACACGTATATTTTTTTTGCACATTTTCACAGATGACATGCATGTAAACAGGATGGAGGGTGGCCCATAAAGAAGCTATGACGTTCTCATATTTTTTTAAATGGAATACCTTGTATATTCTGAATTTTTTAAATTATGCACACATTTCTATACATATTTGATAAAAGACATAATAAATTCATTTGTTTTTGAGATATTGACTTGAAAACCTCATTTTCAGCAAATTGAATATCTGTAGAATCCAAACGGCTTATCGTAAAGCAAAACGAATTTCACTTTCTTATCTTAGTTCTTAATTATCTATCATCTGACACTATCTGTCGGTCTAGCCAGAAATTTAAAATTACGGTTTTTAGTTGGTAAACTGGTGCAAATTACGTTTTTAACATGTCAGTATCTCGAAAACAAAATAATTTAGATATAGAATTTCAAGCAGAATTAAAAAAAATTGAGAATATACAGAGGTATTCCCTTCATGTCTTTTTCACGAGTCACCCTGTATATATCCATATCATCTAGGAATATGTTCAATTGAAGATAAAGCTTTATGCGTTTTCGCGAAAGAAAGATTTGAAACTATTTAAAGTGTTTCTTACTCCATTGACACACAGTATAGAGACTATTGTACAGTGAAAACCATAGTTACTATCATATTTAGTTAAATTTTTAACCGCGATTATCCGAGGTTTTGAGTTTTGAAACTTCTTCGAAATTCTTGTGATTAACTGGAAATCCGAATTGCCTAGAAAAAAAAAACAATGATTTTTATTCTTCTACGTCATCGATTAGTATATATTATTATGTCTCCATAGACATTGAAATTTGTCGATTTTTAAACATTCTCTGGAAAAATAACATGTTCTGCTATTATATCTGTACTTTCCATTCTGCTGACTTTAAAAATATCACCGTGTTCTGGAAAAATGATTAGGTTGCGAAATATATATTTTTATAATTTATGTGGATTTTTACAGTGTCTACAGACTTTGAGCGCCTATAAAAAACGTAGAATATGTTTTAGCAACTTGAAATTTTCCAGATTTATACAGTCGTTTCTTCTCTATTGAAAAGTGAGAACGACAGTTTAATATCTTGTTCAGTTAATTTTTATGTCTGCACACACAAATAATGAAATTTACGGCAGCATTTATGTTATTTCTTCTATCGTAAAAAAAAAACGTATATGTATGTAAAGGCTTATGTCTAAGATCCAATAGTGCTTATATTCTCCACACCAAATAGATCGTTACTATGTTCATATTTTTATAATTTATGAGTGTTTGTACAGTTTCTATCTAGGCTTTGAGCTCCTATAAGAAACGTAGAATATGTTTCATCAACTTAAAATTTTCTAAGTGTATAGAGTCGATTCTCCTCTTTGGAAAGTGCAGTACAAGCGTTCACACGTAATAAAACATCTACCTCTCATCGTAGCTCTGTTGGTACCAAGATATTAGGTCATTTTTTCATTTATTTGCACAGATATTTAGAAAATATCTGGTGTACTCTGTTCAAAACTGAGTTAGGGACTCTTTTGGGCGTTTTTACGCATTTTCTCAAGACATACAAGTTGTAGCGTCTCTCCCGTTGTTCGTGCCGATTGAAGAAGGTAAAATGACGGTTGAAAAGTTGTAGTTAGACAAATCTATTCCTGTACTCAAGATTCGAATCAAGTTTCGATATTTTATATCCCTGGTGAACTTAATTTGAGAGAATTGTAGAAGAAGCAAGATAGCAAGGTATTTAGTGTGAACGAAAAAGCAGTCGGTTAAAATTTTAAAATAAAAGAAAGTTCGATTAAATTCAGTAAAAAGAAAGGAGTCCATAATCAAGAAGTTTTGTTAGGTATTAGATATTTACTAATAATTAACTTGATGTAAAGTATTTAGTTTTATGTGTGAAGGAATGAATGCATGAATGTAGTTAGAAAATATTTTATTTATTGATCATATTTAATGCACATTAAATCCTGCATTATTAAAGTGCATAATACCTACAAATATAATAGGTACATAAAAATGTAATTACCATCCCCTACTTTGTGGTTATAAATGATTTTAAAATTAATTGTTTATACCCACCAAATATGTTGTATTGAGGACAAGCTAATGGTATTCGTTTGCTCTGGGAATAAATTGGTATTTACCATCAGCAAATCGCAGCACAATGAACTATTTTACAAGTGCTGTAATTCAAAGGCATGTAAGCTGTATGCACTTTCACATCAAGCTAACCGAGGTTAACTCCCGAGAGAGAAGGTATCAAACGAAGCTTGCAACCGAAACAACGGTCGTCCCCACCCCCGCTTTAGTTCGCACATTATTGAGCGTTCGTCGAGCCGAGAATTGGAAACCACCCTTCTCCGACACTTTAAACTGATCGTGGAGAATAAAATTTACGTTCGTGGATTCACAATCGCGGTAGCTTAGCGAGGAAGATAAATCGATTTCATGGAAATATTTCAATGTTTGATTTATGAATCTCGTGGCGGAGCCGGAGAATTTTTCATAAGGATGGATTGCGAAACTACTTCAATTTGTTGACGTAAAATATTACAGCTTCGATTGTAAAATTCGGGTAGTATTTCTCTTTCAATCTGCATATTTATCGCATATAAATAAATCTTCAATATTTACAATGTTAACATCTATTTTCTATTAAATAATCTCGTGAAAACGTAAGTATAACCTGAAGTTTTACCAAGCCACTCAAAGGTGTCCAACACTATGCCCTAAGGCACCGGTACTCTTTCTAATACACATCAAACTAATTGCTGTCATTAAGAGCATCTAGAGGGACCAACATCCCCAAGAGAAAGAGTACCTACCTAAATCATAAATCATGCCTATCTAAGAAATTTTAAAAAAAAAACTGAAATATGATGGCGATTAAGTGCCACTAATAACACTATTTCCACCACTTCAGAAATCTAGAGCAAAACACAACAACATACCTCTTGTTTCAATAAAAAGAAATAGTAATTAGCAACGTTCTGTGCATTGTTGTTTTAGAGTTTGAAGGCACTATAATATACATTATGTTATGCACATTTACAAAATAAAAATATATTTTAACACTCTTTGTCAATAGATGTTGCTGGTAGGGAGCCTTTTCACTTCTAAAACGCCGTTTACAATTATTTATTCTAGACCAAGATCTTTCAAATCCATTTATTTATGAATATTGAACCCCATGGAAAATAAATAATTTGACAAGCACGCACGATTTTTTTAGATCATTTTGTTGTTTTTGTATGTTGCCGGAATTTTCTGCTATTCTAAATAACAGTATAATTTTACATCTTGATTTTCCTGCAATATTGACCATTTTTTAAATCCCCCAACGGTATATTTTATTTTTTAATATCTACTGTTACATTTGAACGTATTTTTTGTTTTATGGATATCATTATTTGCTTATTCTTATGTGTTGGTAAGTATGTATGTTATTCTGTTCTAATTTGCATACAATTCTAAAATCCTTTATTTAATTTTTCCGTTAAATATTATTAAGTTTTATTTTTAATGGATGATTTGATTTTTGTTATTGTTATCTGCATATGTCGAATTTAGTTTAAAGTGAATTTGTTTTTATGTTTTAAGAAAAAATAAATCAATATTTGCGGATTTTGTACGAGCCGAGAAAGCACTTTTCTTGATAAAATAAATTTTAAGTTGGTTCACCTATCTACATACCAGGTCGGTCCAGAATAGATGTTCCTGATATTATATGTAATTGCGAGGCAAATTTTTAGTTTTAACTAATAGAGGATATTTATTATTAAACAAAGATAAACTTACCAGTTCCAGTTGAAACCGGAGGCCCCCCTGCCGATCCTCCAGGAGCGTATGAGGGGTGTGTAGGCGGTTGGGTATGAGCCACTGCGGGGTTACAGGCGGCCGCCCTCGAGTTATACGAAGAACTTAAGGAATGCAATGGGTCATGAAACATATAGGGGTAGCCTGTGGCTTCCCTTTGTTGCAAGCAGCTTGAGGTCAAACCACCGGCCATCGGGCTGTAAAGAAAGAGAGATATGATTAGATATGGAGGGATTTTTTGGATCCGGAATACTTAAATTACTAAAACGAGTTCAATTGAAAATATCACTTGCTATAACGTATCTTCTCCAAAATAGGCAAAAATTAATAAAACCGAACCATAATTATGATACTACTTTACCCATGATCAATATATCTATTATTATTGCGGCACTAATAGAACATTTCATTATTGCAATATTTGTTGCTAATCAAAGCTATACAATAATTATCTATTAATCTGGTGCCTCATATTGAATAATTTATGTCAATGGCGTCCAAACTCTTAGTTGTGTGCCTATTTTCAATTGAGTTGGGGCCCAGGCCCTAGCAATTTGTCGGTGCCCAATTTCCTGAAAGTAATTTGTATTCATGCTTATCCTCGGCACCCCCACTCGATATATTTTTTGTTGGATTTCGAGCTAAAAATATAATGTTTCGATCAGGCTTAAATTAGCTCGTTCAGCTATTTTAAGATTTTATTTCATTTCAATAAAAATTTCAGTTTTAGAAAACTAGAAAAAAAGCGAAATTAAATATTTTTCAAAAAATATATATAGTATTTTCTGTGTTATATAAGTGGGTTTTTGTTGATGTTGTGCATCTTAATCCCCACTTTACCATTGAGCCCTAGGCTCGGGCCTAATGGTAAAAAAGACCCTGGATTGTTGGTGGCCAATACGACCATTTTTGGACATTTCAGTTTTTCAGAAAACAAGATGTTTTATAAAAAAGTTTCTATTTGTTAAAATTGTTATTAACTGTATCTTCCTTCGGCCTGCGGGTTATTTTCTTTACCTGTTTCAGAACAATAATACAGTATACCTTCGATAGTCCGGGCAGATATCATTGCGGCATATGTCCGGGCTGAATTTAAATATTTCGGTATAGGATTCGGCACTCGGGTAAATTTCATTGGTCGATTTGGGCTGGCTGAAAGGGTGGCCAAATTTGAAATGCTAGTTTACCCATGTTTTTACGGTGGAACGAATTGCTTTCAAGTGCTCTGGTGGTTCAGTGGTCAGATGCTGCGCATGTGATACGGCGACCGATGTTCGATTCCTGTCGATATATTTTCTTCTAAGGTTATGTTTGTAATAGTATATTATTTTATATGGAGGAAAAATGATACTTTTCATGGCGCGCTCGTGTTTAACAGCTGAACGGAGTGAGGCTGGTAATAGAGAGCAAGCCATGAAAAGTAACTTTTCCTCCAAATAAAATATGCTGTTTTTTCTTCAAATGTCGACAAATTAATGCAAAAACATCTCTTTTTAATAGTAATAATATCTAATTATTATTAAAGATAAATGTGTTCCCAAGGCGGCTTAGACCACGGTCGTGGGTGGCCTTGCTTAGACCGGTGTCGGTGAATATAACGTAACATAAAGCTGTCAGTGGACACTGTCTACAATAATTATTTATATTGCGTCTCCGATTGCGTTTTAATTCCGTATTGATAAGCAGTTATTGAGTAAGTTCGATTAAATAATAACCAATTTGTTCCTAAATTAGTGATTTTTAGAAATGCAGTCACAAATTGAGTGATAAATACAAATTGTAGTTTAATAAATCTTGAGTTGTTGACGCTTATTTTGTTGTCTGTTTGTATTGTATCTATGTTGCTATGACAACACTTTTACCTCCGCCGGCGGAAAAGTGAAAAGTAAAGCTCCGGCGGAGGAAAAACGAAACTTCACGGCCGCCTACACAGTCGAGTAATGACGGATATACTGACGTTTGAAGAAAAAAAGTTTTTTTTTTCTTCATTTTGGGTTAGTTGTTGGTTGCGCCTCCATAGCGTGCTAAGCGAGCGGAGTGTCACGCGTAAAGTGAAATACAATAGCAAACAAACATTGCGATTGAGTACGTCAATAACAAAAAAAGTTATGTTTCAACACTCCAGTCATTAGCATGTAACAGTGCACCTCTCGGTTTGGGCACCGTCCTGACATTCTACTACGTGGTTCAGCACCGTCGATAGTTGCATTTAAAATTGGCCAATCAAAATTGAGGAGGGTGTCGAAATCCAAAGTGAAATGTTTAAATGCGCCTGGGCTACTGTAGTTACTTAAGATTTTTTTTTATTTTGAGACTTAAAATTTGTTGGCATTGTAGATAATAATTATTATTATTATGTTTTATACATTTTTAGTCAACTAGAAATTTGACTAAAATTTTATAAAACATGAATTCTCATAAAATGAAACGCTTGTTCCACTTTGTTTGAACTACTGAGGTAGCTAGATCAGTTGCATTTTCTTCGAGCCTTTTCAGAACACAGTACATCTTCCATGAGAAGATTGTGCTCTCCAGCCCACCTAATGATCATTAAGAACGTGTTGACAACATGTGCATGTTTCTCTTTCTCTACATTTGCATCATCCTCAAATTCAGAAGATTCTCCTACAAAATTGCAATATATGCATCTTGGATAAGCTCTTCAGTTAATCAATAACAAACTCTTCTTCACCCACAGCTCATATAGTAATGGTCTCGCTGTTTAAGTTATTTTCCGGATAAATGCGAAAGTCAATACGGCGGGCCCTGACATTATTATGGCAGGGTCGACCATTCCTTCATCCTCGTCAATCGGGCTACTGGGTATTTCGGTCAACAGCAATATGTCTTGGCATGACCACGTTGCCAATATCGCAAAATCTGCCTAGCAGAAGCTTGGTGCGCTATTTCGCAACAAAAAAAAATGTTGGCAGCTGCTCTTGCTCTACAAAGCGCAAATGAGCGTGCTTAGAATACTGCTCAGGCATCTAGTATGCCGTACCGAAGCACACCCTAAAGCTGCTGGATTCCATTCAGAAGAGAGCTGTGCGTCTCGTCGGCAACCCGGAATTGACCCGGGATCTTGATAGTTTGGAACACCGCAGAGATGTGGCCGAGCTATCTCTGTTTTACAGATATTTTCACGGCAGGTGTTCCCAGGATTTAGCCCGCCTCATCCCATCCCACCCCCATTACACCGCAAAAGTAAGAATTTAAAGAAACTGAAAGAACAAGCATGCTGTACAAGTACATCAAAACATGCCAGTATAACAATATAGGCAATAACAACAAAAATAAGAATTTAAGAAACTAGATTGTACGAAAAAAAATTAATAACGTGTATTTCACCCACGAGCCCTTATGACTGCCTGATACCGATTATTAAATTTCTTATAAAACCCTGATCAATGATCTCATATTCTCTATAGACAATCGGCAGCTCTGCTAAAGTTTCTGGTGGGTTAGCTTTGGCGCGAACCTCTGTACACATTTGATCCCACAAATGCATTTACGGATAGCCGCCGGACGGCAACTAATCAGCCCGACCAATAATGCATGACTATCAGTTTACCGATGTCTTTACGGTGCAATGAATTGCCGTCAAGTGCTCTGGTGGTTCAGTCACTCATTTGTTGGATCGTAGTTTGAGTAAATTATTCAAACAACGGTTGGATGCTGGGTCTGTGATACGGCCGCGGCGCCGGCGGCCCGGATTGGATTCCAGTCGATGGTGTTTTCTTTTATTTTTCAATGTTATGCTTGTAAATAGTTTTTTTTCTTTATTTTGGGCATGCCTTCTAAATAGTAAACAAACCAAGTCATTGCGTTATTGGTCAGGCTCATTAGTTGCCGTACTGCGGCTAACTCCAAGACACAAATGCTCGATTGGATTGAGGTCTGGACTTCGAGCACACAGGTTCATTGTCCGCTAGATACTTCCTCACTATCTTCGCCGTATGGGGAGGCGCGTCCTCATGCACGAAAATGAAATTGTTCCCAATAAAGGGAGCAAAGAGCTTTTCAAGAATGTCTGTAATACACCTGTCACTCGTTGAGCGATCTAAAAAACCAATTCCGTTTCTGCCTCTACAGATATACCTAGCCAAACCATAATTAACATATCCACCGTCGCGTCATAACTAACAGTCTCTTTGAAGTTGCATTGAGCATATAACGTTCACCAGTTAATCGAAACAGTTTTAAACGTCTATCATTGGCGTAAAGACAAAAACGCGACTCAGTAAATAAAACATTACCATACTCATCTTCATCCTACGGCAAGTGCTCTCGAGCAAACTCCAATAGTAGACGTTTCTGAGACCCCGGTTGCAGGTCTTCAGAGTTGCACGCGCTTTAATTATTGACAAACACCATATCTTTATGGTCCAGCGAATTGCTTTCAAGTGGTCTCGTAGCTCAGTTGCTGGATGTTGTGTTTCTGATGCGGCGACCCGGTTTCGATTCCAGTAGCAAGATATGCTTTTTTTCTTGATTTTGGGCATGCCTTGGGTTATTTTGGGATAATTTGGTTGGTTACGCCACGGAGCGAGCGGAGGGTCATGCGTGAAGTGAAAATGAAATGTGAAACAACTCTGAAGGCCTGTGACTCGGTCCACGCAACGTCTTGTAACTCTAATCGTGGACGTAGGTGACAACGGTTTCAGCTGTGAACCTATAGTTTCTTCATAGGGTTTCAGAAGAGCCTCTTTCAAGCGATTGAGTATTGTTTACTTGCATAGACAAAAGTTGTGACCATTTAGTACCGGTTCTAGATCGCTCCCTAAAGCATTGCAGAAACCGATCCTGATTAGCATTTGTTATTCTTGGTTTACCTTGTTCAAATTTCCTTTCTTTTGCGCCAGTTTCTCGATATCGTTTCAAAATTTTCAATATGACCCCCTAGGTTTTATTGACCATTCTCGCAATATTAGACTGAAATCAACCCTGCTCAAAGGGTCCTTTTGCATAAGCACATTCTTGAGGAGAAATAAATCGATTATTAACTTCCCGCGACTAACATGCCGTCTCTGAGAATCAGCGACCCCTTCCCCCTACCTTCCTGACTCATGCACCTTTCTTTCGTTACTGTGGTTGGATTAGTCAGTCTCCGCTGAGCAACGTGGTCCGAGATATTGTTACAATCGGTCTTGAAGACAAACGTTAGTTACGGAATCAAGTGATTATCTCAAAAATAAGAAGTAAGTTTACAATTATCAATGCGCTATTTAAAGATAATTAGTCTATTTTTTACAGGCTTTAGTAGAAAATGGCTGCAGGTGACTATGAAAGAGAACAGAGAAGACTTTTACAACTTTTTGATGAGGTTGAAACGGATGTAGGAGAAGCTGAGTACAGTGATACCAGTATATAAGTAGATTATTGTTTAACTTCAATGAACGAGATACTCGACATGGGTGATAAGGCTAAGTCAACCTTGTTGAATTGGCATTGTTATTGTAACATTATATTTATAATACGAACCTACACCAACCCGGGATATATAGAGAGAATAGAAGACTGAGTGACGCATTGATATGCGTACGTAGATTATAAGAATATATATTATGTCGCGTTACTATCTTATATATTTTTTGCTAAAATTAATACAGAACTCTATAGTTACCAGGAGTTTTATTCACTAAATAAAAGGAGTTCTACATGGCGACCCTGCCATTCGCAACGCGTGTCGTGAGTTTTGACTGTGCCGCGGTGAATCCTGGGTAATATGGGTAAATCCAGCTCTAAGCAAGCGGAGGTCACCGATACAGGTGTGGTGAACTCCAACTTCATTGTAGAACAGGAAGAAATCAGGATGCCGATGGACATGAGGGTAGCGATGTACGCTTTGGTGGCAGCAGCTATGGCAGTTTTATTCCTAAAACTGAGAGCCGCTTACCGGAAGGAGTAAAGCGGCAAATATCTAGAAGTATGGTCATCAGGGCGCAGGCAGCCGAAGTTTAGCAGCTCATAGGACAGCAGTTGCGGATGAGTAAGACATTTTTTGTAAAATTTAAGTGATTGCGTGACTATTGAACAGTGAACTATTCAATTTTAAGATTTTACATTTTATTATTCAGCAAATTACTATTTTTTACTATTTATTATTAGCATTGTTCTTACCATATTCTTACTATAATCTATATTATTCTTACCAATGTATTATTACCATTATTATCTCCGATACCGATTATTATTACGATTTATTTTTACACATATGATATTTATACCGTTATACTATGACTATTTATTGGGGGATCCATACGACTGAAACACTACGTATACATTTTATTGATTTTATTTTACGTTTGCTCTATTTTTGCACAGTACTGTACCTATTTAATTATTTTACGTCATAAGTCATCGTATCCCCGCAAGACTAGTAATCGAGAAATCTATTTTTATGAATGATATAAAGTGGGAAGAGACCTTGGCCGGGATACAGGACATAAAAATTGCTATTATCAACGAATCGAAAAGAATTTTTAAAAAACGATGTTCGATGGCTCACCCGATAAATTACAGACCGTGATTGACGCCCTTACACTCCTACAAGTAAATTCAGAAAACCACGAAGCCAATGCAGTAACCTACATAAAGACAAGATTAATTGGGAGAGCCAGAGGCTTAGTAGAAGCAAGGGACACCCTAACCTCAATAATAGACAAACTTAAAACAGGAATTAAAGTAGAAAGCTCACAAATGGCCACTGCAAAACTGTTTGGCCTCAAACAAAGCAACAAAGATAAATCCAGGTTTGCCACAGAGATCGAAGACCTGGCACAAAGGCTAAAGAGAGCATACATCCACGAAGGAGTCCCAGTAGCAGTAGCCGAAACCTACGCTACAAACGCAACAGTTAAGGCCCTAATAACAAATTCAACCTCAGAAAAGGCTAAATTGGTCATGGAAGCCGGAACATTCAACAACTGCCAAGAGGCATTCTCTAAGTTCTTAAATATAAACGACGGCAAACTCAGTGCTATAGACAAGGCAATTTTTCAAATGCGCCATGCCATTTAGAAGAGGCAATAGAGGTAATTATCGAGGTAATTATCTCCCAAGTAAAGCACAGTACGACAGACAAGACAATAATTATTGGAGAAAACAACAGAAATGGTCATACTTACAGAGGCAGCGCCAATCATTATGCGTATAGAGCCAGGGGAAACCAGCTGTATATGCCTAGGGGAAACGGCGAATACGTAAGGCAGCTGGCAATAGAAGATAACCCGGAAAACTCCGAGCAGCCTCAGCTAGGTCCACCAAGGGGGTCGTAAATATCTTTAATTTGGACCTCACACTTTACGAAAGGAGAAGCAAATAAGGCAACAATAGAGAAAGAACTAGCCGCTATACATTGGACAATAAATCATTTTAGAGCTTATTTATACGGGAAGACATTCCTAGTCAAGTCCGACCACAAACCACTGGTTTACCTATTTGCAATGAAAAACCCATCGTCAAAATTGACCAGAATGAGACTCGATTTGGAAGAGTTGGACTTTAAAGTAAACTACATAAAAGTAAAGGCAATGTGGGAGCTGGCGCCTTGTCCAAAATAAGCGTGGACGAATTAAAAGAGATAGCCAATAAGTCCGTACAAGTATTAGCAATAACGAGAGCAATGTGAAGGAAAGATAATATGAAGAAACAAAAAATATTGGAAACCCAAAAATTCATATTCCAGAACCTAAAATTCTAGAAACCCTACATAATTTCAGTATAATTAAATTACCTATGGCAAAATTCGACAATAAGCTCAACTATCTTAGGATAGTCTTGAGGAGAAAAGGTCGATCCAACGCCGAAAATTACGAAAATAAAATTATGATCACTAATGGCAATATGTCTCTAGCGACAATATTGTCTCAGCTCGAATCGATAGCTAGCGATCATGATATTGATAAGGTTAAGCTAAAAAACAGAGGACCAAATATTTAAAATGTGCACAATAAATAAATTAAAGGATATAGGGAGTAAGGTGTTGAAGAATCTAAATATTATTTTATATAAGGATCCAATTGTTATCTCGAGTCGCGACGAGAAAACATGAATAGCGGAATTGCTCGAAAATTTGTTAGGAGAGAAAATTGACCCTGTATACGATGTGGACGCTTATTATCAGGAAGTTCGACACCTGATACAAGCAACAAACATTCGCGCTCAACAGTATATCTCAAAAGCTAAAGAGCTGCGTAAACTGACCTACGATAAAAAAAGTTAATCAATTACAGCTTAAACCAGGTGATCTAGTTGTAATAAACAACGAAAACCGAACAAAATTTGATCCTTGTTACAAAGGTCCTTTCTCCATAACGAGTATAGAGGGAGTAAATTGCACAATAGAAGACGCAACGGGTAAAAAACAAACTGTACATAAAAATCGAATTCAACCGTTTGCGAATGTGTAAGCTCAATCTCCATACTTTTTTTTTTGTAAATTAGTCTTCAGCAGTGCCGAAGAACACTTACGCGAGTGACAAAACATTGGACAAATGCAGTGCGTTAGAATAACATATAACACAATGTATATTTTGTATAACGTATGTATGTATAGGGTATAATGTAATTTTTTTACTACCTTAATGTGTATATTTTTCTACTTTATGTATATATTTTTTACTTTTTATGTATATATTTATTAGAATTTTAATTATTTTAACACTTCTTTGCATTTGGGCTGGCCAGCCAAGCAAAAAAAACAGTCAAGAACTTTAAAAAAGTCGAATTTGGTGTGGATAGAGGGGCAATAATCGCTCATATTGACTAAAAATATTCATTATTATTGAAATTTTAAATATATAATGTTGGTATTTTACCAGCCAAGCAAAAAAAAGCAAAAAGAACAAACTGTAGTAACCGATAGTTACCGCCACATAATTTTTTTTTATCTCAAATACTATTTTTAACAAGATATATAAACATTTTAACATTTTATTATTAGTTCATTATTATTATTATGTAACCGCATAAAGTTGCATATGATGATTGTATAGTTTATTAGAACATGTACAATTATGTTTATTCGAATGTCCTCATTTTTGCCACAACCAAAATAAGGATCATTCCCAAAAGAGGGGAGGTGTAGTGTATCAGGAAGACACTTGGTATTTCATAAATTAGATCGTGAAGGCAATCCGACTATTTCGAGGTCTAGACGAAGGTTATTTACAGTACCTATTACACGTAATATTATTGTTTAACTTCAATGAACGAGATACTCGACACGGGTGACAAAGCTAAGTCAACCTTGTTGAGTGTCTCGTTCATTGAAGTTAAACAATAATATTACGTGTAATAGGTAATGTAAATAACCTTCGTCTAGACCTCGAACTAGTCGGGTTGCCTTCACGATCTAATTTATGAAATACCGAGTGTTTTCCTGATACACTACAACTTGGCGACCGTGACAGATTGACAATGTCACTAGAGAGATTCAAATTTTTGCTCCGATATATTCGTTTTGACAACACCTGCTAGGCTAGAAATGCAAAAACAGGACAAATTAGCATTAGTCAGAGAATCTTTTGAGGAATTCAATAAAAATCTTCCGATATATTTTTCTTTCTCGCAATATGCCACGGTTGACGAAATGTTATGGGCCTTTAGAGGGCGTTGTGGATTTAGAGTATATATTCCCTCGGAACCCAATAAATATGGGTTAAGTATATATTATTTAGTAAGATGTTTTACACAGACAAAATGGAAATATATGTCTGACAACAGCCAATAGGCCTATATAATCTAGATATATCCAATATTGCTCTGGTGTCAAGATTGTGTGAACCAATATGGGGATCAAAACGCAATTTTATCATGGACAATTTCTTTACAGGCAATGATTTCCAGCAAACTTCTCAACAAACATCAGTTAACAGTTCTGGGTACCCTAGGAAAAAATAGGCCGCAAATTCCGGAAGACATAAAAATGAAGAGGCCTGAAAAATCTTCTATGTTTGCATTTCAGGAAAAGTGTACTTTGGTCTCATATACCAGATGATTTTATAGATGAGATCACTGGTAAACCAGAAATGATCATTGATTATAATGCATCGAAAGGTGGTGTGGACTTGCGACTGTGCACGAATTACAAGGCGCTGGCCAATGGTAATTTTCTGTGATCCTTTAAATGTTACCGGTATAAACTCGTATATCATGCACAAAAATAATAACCCTTGGATGCCAGTTGGTTGAAGTTCATATAAGAAAACGCCTGAACTTAACCAGTCTTCCAAGAACAATCAGATTGAGAATTCAAGAAATCTATACCATTCCTGATGTGGAAACCGACCCTCTAATGAATCCCATGCATTGGCAATGCTTTTACTGTAGCTCCAATCAAAGCAGAAAGACCAGATTTAGCTGCTATACATGCAAAAAGTACATGTGTTTGACGCATTTGACCCCTATTTGCCCAGAATGTATCGAAAAAAAAATAGCAATCTCAGTTCCATGATTAATATTTTGTAAGGTTTATTATTTTTTTAATAGCTGCAAATATTTTAAACTTTGCTTTAGATTTAATATTTTCCAAATAGACAATATAAGTTTTTCAGTTCTACGTGATTTTTAATTCAGTTTTTTTACTACTTGTTTTAGTAAAAATAATGTGACGATGCTTCAAACTATACAATAAAAGAAATAAATAAGTTAATATATTTTTATTGCCCCACTTTAAACTCAATGGTAATTTTTTTTCTCCGATTTTTTTAGTTGGTCTCTGATATGAATGTTAAGCTAACATGTTAGTCGCGGAAGGTTAATATTCATTTTGAAAAACACTAGAAATATGCAAGACCTTTTCAATAAATTGATAAAAGCCATCAATAAATTTATAACTTTGACGAATTGACATAGTGTGTCACTTTCGAGAAAGAATTGATACATATATATTTTTGAAAACTTTAAAGGCACTAGAGCCTATCAATTAAGTCGTATCGAATACGAGATTTTGCCTTTACGCTTACTTTCAATAGTCCCAATAATAAAAATTAGTTGTATTTTAATATTTAATCATATCAGTTAAGTTTTATTATTTTCCCAGGTAAACCCTGCACTCAACAATTAAGCAAAAGACATTATACTCTGCGCATATACAATACCCAAGTCATTAAATAGCTCTTTTTGTCTTGGAATCCAAAACATCTCTTAAGAATTAACCGACATTAATAATTCATAATATTTTTAGAGAAGTCCGTCGGGTAACGACGTGGCTACAAAGTCTAAAAGAGTGAGAGGTTCACTATCAGTAATCTGGCATCTGAACCCGCAAACAAAAGTGTCTGTTCGAATTTAAATGACGTGACGTGCTGCCAGTGCTTTAATGTCATTTTCAGAACTGCCAGTTGATTTGTTTTTCTGATTTGTCTGTACCACACATAGAAGATAGCGATTTTCATTTCATGGAACGCAGTCTTAGGTTTAAGCCATCGATTAATTGAATTATTCATACTTAATAATTTTTATCCCAATTTAAAATAGCATGACATGCTGAACGAATCAAGTATGCACTTTTGCGAAACATTTTGTTTATATCTAGCGCTATTAACTCATTTGCTTTAATATTTTAGCTCTTGCAGTTCGGCATCGTTTGCAGAAATAAATGGTAAGAAGATTTTTTTTTCTCAAAAGTAGAATCTATGAACAACATGTGAAAAACGCGGATTATGTGTGCCAAAATATTTGAAATTATGCTCTTGGAAATGGCAAGAGAAAATCTTGCCGGAGAATTCAAAGGGACGGACAGTGGCTATTGAATCTGAAGTTTTAACCACTGCTGACGTGCTAGAAAAGCTTTAAAAATTAGCAGGAAAGAAAGAGATAAATTTAAAACGCTCTAAGAAAGAAGTCTCGGGCGATGAAGAAGAAGATGAAGTAGAATATAGAGACTCAGATAATGAAAAATAATATTTAGCAAATCTTGAGAATCAAATGAAATGTAAATGCAGAATCGAGGAGAAAATGACATGAATCGGGATATAGATAAAAATGTGTGGATTTTGATGAAATATGCTTCGAAGAAATCTACAAAGTATTTTGATTGGAGAAGACTGTTAAGAATGGGAACAATATCTTACCTAAATACATAGTCTTTGTTACGTTTACCCACATCTCTGGAAGCAAATGTCACATGATGAAGAAGATTTAAAAAAAAATTATTGTGAAAAACATATAGTTTTCATCAAACTTTTCTCTACCTAATTTTTCAGAATAATTTGAATATTTTATGTTTTTTATTTACGCAACAATGTTAAATATTCTTTTATATTTGTTTATTTGTATTTAAGTTTATTTTTAGTTTTAGTTTTTAAAATTTATAATTATGATTAATATATTCCCACAATGCCTTTATCCATTTTTGTATGCATTAAGTTTATATAATTATTAATTCTCCAAGTAGGTAGGTACATATAATCCTCACTTTCGAAAGTATCGATTCCTTCATTTTTCCCAATACTCGAAAGTATCAAAACGCAGGCATTCCGGGTATACTAACGCACACTTCGCCAATTAGCTCCACATAGTTGCCTCACTACTCATTTTTCTCTTTTCTTTATACAAAAAATACTAACTTCGTCTTTGCTGATGATTTAACGAATAACGAACTAGTTTCCTTATAAAAAAAAAACGAATTATAAAATGCATATTTTTATTCTTATTTATTAATATAAAAGAACTATAAGTTAAATATCTTTCAAATTACACATTATTAAAAATAAATCCCGAAATATGGCTTTGCCTCTTGTGTCTTCCCACAAGGCCAATATAGTTCCGCTGATAAAGTCCTCAGGCAAGCAGCTCACGTGACCCCTAATCACATAATAATAGGATTTAGTAGTTAAGGTAGCTTTTATCAACAGATTTTACTACTTCCCCTTTTTAAGATGACAAGAAACATTTGCGTGTGTTTTTTTTTTAATCTCTACAAATAAATAAAACTGCTGTGATATATTAAGAATTATATATGGAATACCGTAAAGCAAGAAAACTGCAATCCACCAAATAAAAATGACATTTTCGCTAGTTGTATTTGAATACAATGTTTGCCATAGCTGTAATCAGGATAGAATAAAAACCTGTCACCAGTTTCATGCCCACACCGAGGATCCGTACCTTAGGCCCGATATCTAAAAAATCTGGACATCTATGAAATAAAGTACATACATAAATAATACCGGGCTTATTTGCTGTTAAGGGTTCGAGAGTACTAGAAACTAACCAGAACGTTTTGGACCTGGCTTTCCATGAAAAATCCCTATAAAATTTATTCGGTTCAATTTGACCACAAAAGCTATTGTATTAGGCAGTTGTAATTTAAATTTAGATCGTGATGTGCTCCAAACTTGTGATGTATCCAGCTCCCCTTGATAAGGTAAAACCATTCCTAACTTTGAAGAAGGTGTTACATGGAACATTTCCATCTTAACAGGTAGGCATATGCACCTTCTAAAGATCATATGGGAGCGCAGAAGAGGTACATTTTATTTTGTCGCTGTACTCAATTCGGAGGATACAAGCAAAATTCAGCCGAAGAAATTATTGTATGTAAGCTTGGTTACGAAGCATCATTCATGCAAGACGTAAAATTAGACCTCCCACTGATAAAGTGAATACTTGCAGTTTCAGGATCTACCTTGGAATCAGTTTTTGCTTTAAGAATCTTTTTTCTCATCCTCTAAGTTTATTTTTCAAAATCACTAAAACAGCATTATTTAATGCATACTTATACGAGTATCAGTTTAAGGTCATAGCTGTATGCTATATGTATAGATGTTAAGATTGTCATGAAATATCTTACCGAGTCTGAACCCTCGAATGGGCCCTAATCTGCACGTTAGCAATCTTACCAAATGGCATTACATCACCCTGTCTTTTAAATATCATGTTATGCACAGACATTCCGAAAAAAAAATCTAATTATGAATACCAACCGTCTCATGTCTACTTGTCAGTACGAAAGGAATGTATAAATACGAAACGGTAGCCGAGATGGAGAATTACGAAGTGGCAAGAGGCATTTAAAGGCTTCAGACCCCCTGTCGTTGCGTTTATTTTCTCTGATGTTAGTATACCTGATGGTCTGATGGGTTAACCGTAACAAGAGGATTTAATATAAAGCGGTGTCGTATTTAGGGATTTAAGAAATGAAAAGTTGCTAGAAGGTATAATTATATTATTAGTCATTACGAAAGAAGATGGAAATATACTGCGTCGTAAAATGACATATAATCTTGTTGAATACGTTTTGTATTTATCAAAGTCAGTGATTGTGAACATTGAGGGACGAAATTTAAAGAGCTGCTAGGAAATTTGATAGATGTTATTTCAAAGCCCTGATTTACTTCTGATTTAAATTATGTAATTAAAAGAATAACGTACTAACTTTGATGTCATGCGCATTCAGTTACGCGAACTTACGCTAATGGATATCTCGTAACATACAACTCAAGATATAGTCCCTCTTGGAAATAATAATAGGGAATTTGGTCGTTAAAAGGCATCCAGTCCTTTTTGGCGTACTTTTTTTTAATGGCATGAAAGTGTCACACCATAGTAATAAATACATGGACGTTTTCTCGGATGAAATTTGAAGAAGTCTGCTAGGAAGTTTGATAGAAGCTATTTCAAAGCCCTAATTTACTTCTGATTTAAATGCAATTAAAAGAATTTCATAATAATTTTGATGCCATACCCATTTAGTTACGTGAACTTACGATGATTGATATTTCGTAACTTAAGACTCAACATAATATAGTAACTCTTCGAAATAATAATAGTACCTAAGGGAATCTTATCGTTAAGAGGCATATTTGGCATATTTTTGTTTAATAGCATGGATATTTCACACCATTAGCTATAAGTACATTGGCGTTTTTTTCGGATGAAATTTGAAGAATTCTGCTGGGAAGTTTGATAGACGATATTTCAAAGCCCTAATTTACGTCTGATTTAAATGCAATTAAAATAATACCATATTAATTCTGATGTTATGCGCTTTCAGTAACGCGAACTTACGATAACGGATTCGTAATATAGAACTCAAGACACAGTAGCTCTTCGAAATAATACTAAGGGATTCTTGTCGTAAAGAGGCATCCAGTTCCCTTTGGCATATTTTTGTTTAAAGACATGAAAATGTCACGCCATTAGCAATAAATACATGGACGTTTTATAGATATTATTTTAAAGCCCTAATTTCCTTCTGATTTAAATGCAATTAAAAGGATGCCATAATAATTTTGATCTCATGCGCATTCAGTTACGCGACCTTACGTCAATGGATTTTCATAACTCAAGATATAGTAACTCTTCGAAATAATGATAAAGAATCTTATCGTTAAGCGGCATCCAGTTCTCTTTGGCATAGGTGTGGTTAATGGCATGAAAATTTCACACCACTAGCAAACGTGGACGTTTTCTCGGTATCCACATCAAATTTCCTGAATGACTTTTGAATCGACCAGCAGTTGATGGAAACATCTCTAACGCGGGCGTGCCTCAGGGCGAAATACCTTTACCAAAGCTGTTCCTCATCTATATTAATGACCTGCTTACCGAAACCAATATTCCTGCTTACGGTTTTTCAAATGACAGTACCCTTGTCTCCTAATATAGATCGGAAAAACCTTTACCAGCGATTGAGACTTATCACCGCAGACAGGAGCAGATTACAGCAATTAATTAAGATCTGGAGTGGGTTCGAGATTGGGGTGACATAAATTTGGTCCAGTTCAATGCAGCAAAAACACAAGCGGCCACGTTTACCAAGAAAGCCAATATGACGGGCCCTGATATCACTCTGGCAGGATTCACCATTCCTTCATCCTCGTCAATCAGACTGCTGGGTGTCTCGGTCATCAGCAATATGTCCTAGCATGACCACATTGCTAGCATCGCAAAATCAGCCTCGCAGAAGCTTAGTGCGCTATTTCGTAACAAAAAACTGTATACACCGCAGCAGCTGCTCTTGCCTCTACAAAGTGCAAATAAGACCGTGGTTAGAATATTGCTCACACATCTGGGGTGCCGCACCGAAGCACACCCTAGAGCTGCTTGATTCTATTCACAAGAGACATCGTCTCGTCGGCGACCCGGAGTTGACCCGGGATCTGGATAGTCTGGAATACCGAGGACATGTGGCCAAGATATCTCTGTTTTACAGATATTTTCACGGCACATGTCCCCAGGATTTGTCCCGCCTCATCCCGCTCTCAGCAACGCCTGTCAGACGGTCACGAGAGACGGCAAGAGCGCACCCGTTCGTTGTACAACTAGAAACACCTAGAACATCGCTTTGTAAGGACTCCTTCGTCTGGCGCACTGCATCGCTGTGGAACTCATTCCCAGTACATCTGTTTCCCCCAAATTACAACCTACAGCTTTTCAAGAACCGTGTCAATCACACACACACCGCTCGTCAAGTGCCATAGGATCTCCCTTTAGTGTGTGCGCCATTGCCATAAACAAATCTAATTGGTGCGTTTTCGATGTATTTCCGATGTACAAAATGGCATGTATTTTGTTTTTATGAACTGAGCTAGCATTTTGGAAGACTTCTTCGGACCAGTGTAAAACTCATTCCCAGTACATCTGTTTCCCCCAAATTACAACCTACAGCTTTTCAAGAACCGTATCAATCACACACACCGCTCGTCAAGTGCCATAGGATCTCCCTTTAGTGTGTGTGCTATTGCCATAAAAAAAATCTAATTGGTGCGTTTTCGATGTATTTTCCGATGTACAAAATGTCATGTATTTTGTTTTTATGAACTGAGCTAGCATTTTGGAAGACTTCTTCGAACCAGTATAACTGTACAGCTCCCCAGCTCCCCCCCTCCCCAATGCTATAAGATTGGGTGGTGCATAACACATTCGTGCAATCCATAACATAACACAAAAATATTATCCGCAAGACCGCAACTGGCAACTCCTTAACAAGAAAGGCTTTTAATAAATAGGTAGTTTCTATTTCCCAGACAAAACTATTTAAAATTGAAGAATCATAAATTAGAAGTAGTTTGGTGAGACTTCATCAACCACAAGATATATAGTCTAGAAATGATCTCACTTTTTACAAAGAAGAAAGTTATTGGCATCAGTTTTGTATCTACTATATCATCTTTACAAATTTGGTCAGAGTTTGTATCAATCGTATCATTCTAGTAATCTTTATGTTTCTAGACGTCAATTTTGTACCTGCATGTACATGCATGTACAATGGTCCCTGTACAAAATATTCTATAGATTCTTGATGCAAAATTATTGAAAAATTATCTATTTTTGATGATCGAGCAGATCGCAAGGTAATCAACATGAACAGGGAAAAAGTAGATATTATTTCGACTTACCTGTAGGTATCAGCCATTGTAGCAATAGGTTGGGGTATCGACGAGTACATTGAATTGAATCCGGAATTGATGGACAATCTACTCGTAGGTACTGGAGGACTGACGGTGCCCACTTGGTCGACTGCTCGCCTTTGATTGCGGAGTTTCTCTTCCCGACGCCATTTCGCACGACGGTTGCTGAACCACACCTGCAAAAAAGAAATATTTATCATTTTTGTAGGCGTTTGTGTAAGTAAAATTTAGTTAAACTTGTAAATGCTATTTGATGAACTACCTACTATAGAGTAACTAGGCGCAAGACGGAGTCATGGAGTAAAATGTAATACACCTGTTAAACTTAAAACTAACACGTGTATGTACTTTTAGTATATCGCCTTTAACTCATTACGCCATTGTTCACTTCCGTCGAAACCATTTTATGATATAGTGATCTTATTTTTGGGCCTAAATTAGTGTTTAAAAAGTGGGCTGCAACTTAGGAAAAATCTAATATTTTTTCCGTATTTGGCCAGATCGTAGGAATCTTTTGACAGTATCATTTTTATCTGATTGATAAGAAGAAAGTAAAAATTTTTTTTAAATAAATTGGCATTTGGAACACAGCCAATTATTTTTTATAAAAAAATTATAGGAATGTTTTTTGCAGCATAATGGTTCGTTGTTATGAAATAAAAGCAAGAGAGGATGGTCAAAAGACAGCATGAAGAAAGCGGTCGAAAAAAATATTAATCAGGAAATGAGTTATCTCAAAGCTGCACTGGAGTATGCAGTACCATAAACCACTTTTGAGAGGCGCGTCAAAGCAATTAGATTTGCCGTTAGGACCGAGTAAAACAGTGTTTGATGAAAAAAATGTGTTAGTCAAGTATTTGAAAGAAATAGAAGCAAGATTATTCGGAGTTACTACAACATAACTAAGATGCTTAGCTTTATGTCAAAAATCGTAAGATGTATAAGTAAGAAAACCGGAAGCAACCTCAGTTGCCAGAGCTATGAACTTTAATAAGGTTTCAGTTGCAAAGTTCTATGGTCTATTGGACAAATACAAATTAGGGCCCGAATCCAAAAACAAAATCAAAAATAGACTCACGCAAGTAGGGTCATTATCATAAGCTGAGCGAAGACAAACCATTACCGTTAAAATATGCCAACAACGATAATTTTTCCTTGAAAACGCATAAAAGCAGATTTATTAAATAACTCGGCACCAGAAAGAGACAAATTTGTGTTATGGTTTAAGGGCTTCATCCAATTCAGTAGACCAAGCAAAGACAACCCTGCACTACTGTTACTAGGCGGCCAAGCTATACACATAAAAAAATCGAGCTAATTGACCTTGCTAGAGAAAATGGAGTGATCATAATCTGCTTTCCAGCTTATTGCACACACAGGCTTCAACCATGGGACGTTTCATTTATGAAACCTTTATGTGTGTACTATGACCAAGCCGCAGCATATTCCAAATTAGCGCAATTTTCGAAAAAGCCTTTAATCAAGCCACCACAATGACCACAGCATTTGACAAATGTGGTATATAATCCTTTAACTCAGAGAAATATACTGATGCCGTTTTCCTTGCTGCGGAAACGACGAACATAATCATTACCGAGGAGAAGCTCCCCAACCGCACGATCCCATCTACTGTCTACCATTCGTCAGATTCCCACTCAAACTTAAACAACAATGGGGTCTCTTCTCCCAGCTTTTTCAAACCTTCTGCCTTTCAGCAGCTATGGGACCCTTATTGAGTCTAACAATCCACAAAGTTCCTGCAACTACTAGCACCGTAAATCCATATGCTGCTTGCAATATCTCCTACCACCACGTGACTCTCCATATAAGACTGCTATGTTGCATTCTCTTCCAAAAATGCTTCCCCCTATAGTAGCTTTGAATATTATTGCTCCAACAGAGGTAATGCGCATTTCTAGTATTAAAGTAAAAGCTAAAAGTAATAATTGCTGAAGAGGAAAACCGGCCATTCTCACATCCACTCCCTATATAAAAAGGAACTAGAAGATTGCAAAAATACTGCCTCCCTTAAAGAAAAGAAACCAAAAGTTGCTAGAAAGAAAAATAAAACGGACTACAGAGATGCTCCTATAAGTACGGCTGAAGATGACAGAGATTTTTTATACTATGGTGAAAAGTATTTAGATTTCACTGAATGCTGCATTGTCTGTCAAATGTGTTAGAAATTGTTGTACAGTTCTTACACCAAAGAAGAGGAGGATGAGCTAATCGAAATCGGTTACACGTATGATATAAGTAAATAGGACTAAATCCTTATCTTACCCCGTAAGCTACCCCATCTTACCCTTTACCAGGGATAAGATGGGACATTTTGCAGATTTTAAAAAACAATTCTTAAAAAATTTTCTTGTGACATAAGTCAAATATTTGTATGTTAAATATGTTGTAGAAGTTAACAGGAAAATACAACGAATGTAAAATAATACTCGGTGAATGGGAACGCACACTGCAAAAAGAACCTGCAGGTCATTAGAAGTCACAAGTTATAACTGTTACTGCCTTACTGGTTTAAAGTAGATAAATCGTAAATCCAGCATTTTTACTATATGAAATACGCGCGTGCAATGATTATGTGCCCTATTTTACGGAGAAATATTTCTTAGCGGAAAGCACACCATCAATTTATCATTTGTTCAAGCAAATCAGTGGCTACCGAATTTTCTGGATTACAATCCTTTCAACTATTCAGTATGTATGACCAAAGACAAGAACCATTTGACAACTTGCAAAATATGCGGCGGCCAAGAAGTGTCTCTAACTTTATTCAAAAAAGCTATTTTACAATTTAAACGTATGCTACGAGTACTTATGTATCCATTTAAATATTGATATTTGTGATGAAAAATATTTCTTCTAACTGAAAATTTTTACAAATCGTTATTCCCTTCTTTTTTCTAAATGGTATAATTTTTCTAAGAATACCTTGTGCCTACAAGAAAGAGAATAGTCGATATCTCAATGTACTTTGGAGTTGCGGAGTTTCAAGGAGGATTCATCTGTTATTGGCCACCAGGAATAAATTAATAATACAAACAATGACTCAAATTTTACCTATAAATATCAGAAGCGCTTTTATGTAAATTTCAATGGGTATTGATAGTTTAGTTTTTTTAGATCTAAATTCAATATAGAGTATGTTGACAACCTGGCAATGTAAGTATTAGTCTTATTTATATTCATATGTAGTATTTGAACATTAATGCAGAAAATAATTTACTGGCGACTTAAAAAATAGTATTCTCATTCGTGAACTTCTCCAGGTAAGAATTTTTTGAAAAATATAACATTTGTAAAGCTTGTATTACAAAAAAAAATCATACTTAATATTATGGTAGTTGGTAGCGCATTTTATTTCACAATAAAATACTAATACTATTTTACAAACAAACCACCTTTAGGTTTTAATCTTAATATGCTGAAAACCCATCTTTTTAAGAGCATACCGGCGTGCACATGAAGAGACGTAGATTTTTATCTTGCTAAAAACCTCGCCATAGAAAACGTTGCAATTTAGATAAGTAACATTGAATGAACAAAAAGTTGAAGCCTGAAAACGCGGCGAACTGCTTTACTCAAAATTGCAAACATAGCTTTTCATTTGCTGAAAGCTGCTGCAAAATGCCCTTTTTGAAAAATAAACATTACTGAGAATTTTAAATTCCAATTTTCTGTTTTCTACACCTATACGTATACTTTTCGTATGCCTTCGTTTATAATTATGTATATTGCTTAATCAGGGCAGGATTTCGTTAAAGAAAATAGTAGCACAATTTATTTGGCACCGTGCATTTCTACAAACAGGGATAATTAGGAATATATTCATTGACTGTTTATTAAATTATAACGGTTATTCCTAAATGAATAAAATGCGTTAATTTTAAACTAAACAGAGTGTCTATTTTTGCAGTTTTATCGTTAATTCAGTGAAAACTTAGACTGCCGTTATATTAATGAGGATAAAGGGACTAGAATCTAAAATTAATTTGGCTTACACAAAGTGTTCCAAAAAAGCTTTTTTTAAAGTGGAATAACCTACTTATTTTTATTGAAATTAGTGCCCAATCAGAGCCTTTTTTCAACCTCAAAATATTGCTGCTCTAAAATCCCGAAATCAGTACTTTATTAAAATGTTAATTCCCTTTGTAGTTTTTCATTTATTTTTAGTAAAAGTTTGTGTTAGTTTGGGTTAGTTATCTTACAAGTGTTCCTTATACAGGGTCTCCAAAATTTGTATTTGAATATTTATATTTTCAATTTTGTTTTACTTTTTTTTTTTTAATGGAATGTAGTAGTGTATGTCGATGGAGTATTAATTTATCTTTAAAATGATTCCTTTAACTTTGCCTCTTTTTTTTAAATTGCAATTAAAACAAAAATACCTATTTTTTCCTATAATTAAAAATCAGAAAGGTGTTATTACTGAGTGGACATGATTTTTTTTTCTTAAGGCTCCAAATAAAGTCAACAGCACGGGTAATAAGTTTCGAAAAGAATGCGATAAAAAAATTTGATTTCACTCAGCCCCTATCAAAACAGTTAAAAACAAAACTACTGCTACTGACGGCCTTCGCCGCCACCTGTTTTTGTAGCGTTTTTCTCCTCCGCCCCTCAGCCGTCGAACTGCATCAGCGGCAAGTCCGACTGTAAGTAGGTGGGTGTCAATTTTGACGTTTACTAAGTAGTCATTAAGTTGCTTCATATAAATAAAACGTATAATATTGCAAGTTGGGAAACAAAATGAATTACCCTCGGCAAGGATTAGTTAATGTGATTTACGTTATTGTCACCAATAATGTTGCGAGCATTGCTTTTTGGCTGCAAGACTGTATCCAACAATATACATCGTAATGAAAGAATGCTGCAAACACTAAAAGAAAGATTATATCGTACTGGAAGCGTAAGTTACGAAAAGAAACCAGAACAAAAAAGGTTGTAAATGAAGAAAATCAATTATTGGCAACCTGCCTCTCAGTTGTAGAAAATCCAGAAATTAGCGTAAGACCTTTAAATGAGGATTTAGAATAATTAAAGGAATCGTCCGTGGAAAAATGTCCTCAACAAAATTAGTTCCATCCCTACCATGTGCAACTGCTTTAGGAACTTACCGAAAAGAGTTTTGAAAACCGAATTACATTTGATCGATGGGCACAAAACAAGCAGCAGGAAACGAGTTTTTTTTTAAATTTGTGCTTTTTAAAGACGAATGTACATTTCATAGAAATGGTTTTGTGAGCAGGATAATTTTCATTTTTAAGACACCAAAAATTCCCTTAGAGTGCATGTCAAGACAAATGGTGGATCGATGTTTGAGGTGGAGTAGTGCATCATTTTTTTGAAAATTGTGTAACCGAACAAGTTTTCTTAAATTTCTCAAGAGACGATTTTCCACGCTTAATCGAACATCTTCCCGACTTTGTAAAAGAGCAGATGTGGCTTCAGCTTGATGGTGCACCAGTTTACTTCAGCGCAAACGTCCGAGAACATATATCAGATCAATTTCTAGAGAGGTGGATTGGAAAGCAAAGTTTGTTATAGTTAAAAGTAAATAACTAGCCTTTGTTTGTTTCATTAAATGTATTACTTCTTGGTCCCACGGCGTGGCCACCCACCGTCCGTATCGCGGACTTAACCGTAGGAGATTTTTTTGTGTGGAGAACATTTAAATATGATATGAATCATTTGAAACCACAGCCAGGAAAAACATGATGCAACGTATACAACAGTCGTTCAGGCTTATTCTTTGCTATGCTTCGAGAAGTTAGAACATTTATTTCAACTAGGTTTCGTCTATTTTGCAGCCAAACGGTAGCCTTTTTGAGCATTTGCTGCAGCTCTTCTTCTTCAAACATTATTAGTTTATTTTCTTAGGACGTGTATTACTTTTCATATCTTATAATTTAATAAGACATTTCTGGATTTGGTTGTTTACGTGACGCATGGTGAAATTTTTTTTTAAATTATTAATCAGTCATTTAGTGTTCTTTCACCGCCAAGCTGATTATCAATTCCTTTTCTTCATTTCACACCCTTTTTATTCTCATTTTATTTCCTTAAGCTACACTTCCAGCAGGATCGAATCTGTCATTTAGTGTCTGCAGCATTCTTTCATCAGTTTCCAAAATATTTACCAATACCGTTATCATTTTATTTTATTGTTAATATTGTTAATTTATTTATAAAAGGTAGTTTTATGTTAATAAAAAGTTTTTCTTTATTAGTTTTGATTTATTTATAGTAAGAGTGAAGTAATTATCACAAATTATAATAAAATGTGTTTTTATTGATCTAAGATAATCGGTAATTAAGTACTTATTAAACGTCAATAATTGGCATATCATCCATGGTTATTTAAAGCGGCAATGCGCTATTGGCTTCATCTTCATATGAAAAACTAAAATTGGTTTGTCCGCATGTGATAAAGGTACTCATGCCAGAATCGTTTTTAAGGTAAATTAACACTCTATCGATACATGTTATTAGATCCAGGATTCAATTTTTAAAAATGGCGCAAATGGAAATTGAAAATAAGAATATATAAATACAAATTTTGGACACCCTGTATAAGGAACACACAATATTGTACTCTTGTAAGATAAAATGATCCCAGGTTAAGCTTTTTACAAATTATCAATAAAAATAAGTAGGATATTGCTTTTAAAAATATATAATAAAATTAAGCGCCACGCTTTTTTGGAACACTCTGTGTACGCAAAATCATTAACATAACGTCAATCGAAGTACGCAACCATTGCCATACAATAGAGAGATTTATGGGCGCAGCCCATAAATTTCAATTCAATTTTAATTTCAAGCTATCAAATTTTGTTCCCATCGTATTTCATAATTTAAGAAAGTATGATTCCCATATATTCATACAAAGTTATTCAGGTATCTTGAAAAAATTAATGTTATAGCTCAAGGTGAAGAAAAATATGTGGCCTTTATAAGGATTTATGTTCTCGATTGGGTTGATAAAAACGACAATATGGAAAGGAAGTATTTAAAGTTGAGTTTTATGGATAATTTAAAATTTTCATCAACATGGCTGGCAAATTTAGGAAATTATTTAGTCATTGATGGTCTTAGAGAGACCAAAAAACATTTATCCCATAATGAAAAACTAAGTCTGATGCGTCCCGTACAGTTTCGTTTCATTACCGATTAAAAACAATGGAAAGCCCAAATCTTCCAAATATCAATGAGTTTTATAATGACTTAAATGGAGAGCATATTAATGATACAGATTGTAAGAGAGATACTCGTGTTTGGCGCATATTTAATTATAAAAATCTGGGTGAATATTCCGATCTGTATTTAAAATCTGACACCTTTCTTTCATGCGATGTTTTGGAAAGTTTTCGAGATCAACGGTTAATAATAAATAAAGTAGATCCGATCCAATACTACACTTTACCGAGTTTGATCTTTTATTACATATTGTGCATGACCAAGGCAGAGTAAGGGTTGTTGACAAATATCGTATGACTGACTTTTTATAAACGGCATTTGAGGTAAAATAAGTCAGTGTACTGAGAGAAATCACGTCACAAAAATAAATTGCCAATTGCCTCCAAATTATGATCGAACCGTTCCTTTTAATACTGTGCCGGGTGTCCCATTTTCGACACGTTTATAGGGTATCTTCGTAATTATTAGTGCTATCAAAAAAGTAATATAGGAGTCAGTGCCATAACTTTTTTACCTGACCCCTTATACTTATTCTGAAACCGGCAGATCAATCAACAATCATTATTTTCCCCCGTATCTCTCTCTCTCGAAAATTTTCAGTTTGACCTAAAAAAACCACATGACGCCTATATTATTTTTTGATGGCACTAACAATTACGAAGATACCCTATAAAAGTGTCGAAAATGGGACACCCGGTATATAGATGCCACGAACTTGTTTGGTCACCGTAGGTCACAATCATTACAATTACACGGTTTTTGATGGTTGTCTGAACAGGAAATATTAGATCTTTATAAAATGGATATCGAAGACTATAGTGAGTGAGCACGGTCACGTTTTATAAGTGGATATACGTTGTCCACAAGGTCTACATGATATACATTCAGATCTTCCATTTTTAGTAGAAAGTTTTTGCCAACCAGAACTTCCAAATTAAAGAAATTAATTCTCAATGTAAGTGATAAACATGTGCCCTTTTGAACGTTGAAACAAACTATTCAAAATCGCTTAATGGTAATGCAGACTCATAGAATATGAAAATTTGATCAATCACCGTGCCTGAAAAATATATTGATTTTAACACCGAACTAAACATTATCGATAAAGCTGCAATCGAAGGCCGGAGTGTTAAATGAACGCCCTGTATATACTTTTCACAGTTTATTTCTACAATATCGAGATAACCTGGGAAAAACCGTATGTAATGATGTTTTATGGTAGTACTGTGTAGTCAAAACACCTGTTTTTTAATGATAATATATTGATCTATTGTTTCACCTTTAGCGAAGGAGTCAAGCTTTTTATTTTTACTCGACACTCGACCATCCTCACAGTTTATTAACGAGGATAGCCGAACAAAACTGTGAGTACCGTTTTATTGATTGTAAGGCAAGTGCATTTTGAGATGGTGTCAAATTCTATACTCCAAGAGCTTTCATCAGATATGGTGTTTATTGAGAAAGATTAGAACAACATTTTATAGCAAACAGCATAACGAATGGAAAAATGGACGTTGCTGTTTGTTAGGACATCAATATAAGTTGCTTCGAGACCTCACTTTTCCCGACCTTCCAAAAGATAAGGACTATGAAGATCTTGGTAAAGAATTGGAAAGGCAATTTTGTGCAAAAGCGTACATATGACGCGAGAGAAGAAAATTTTACACCATTAATCCAAAATCCTACGAATCTAAAATTAGAAAATAGATCTGATCTGAAAAAAAAAATTCTAAAATTTTATTTCCTCGAAATTCTCTCACCTACGGTGGACCTTCACTTTGACGTTTTCACACGTTATTAAAAACTCATCAGTATCACAAAATATATGCGTAAATGTTGGTATTCAAGGTTGTCTGACGTTATGATAACGGGGCCTAAAACCTCTTATTACGCACCCTCATATTTAACCCCAGATATAATAAGGGGATTGCACCCAAGCTACAAAGTAAATATAAACGCATCAATTTGTTGGGCATTCAATATGGTGTTTAACTACTTCAAGTTGGAGTTTGTTTGCTCGAATGGAGGATGCTGATCTTTCATATCACAATATTTGTATGCTGTGCAAATAATAACTTTATTAAATTTGAGGGTTAAGTTTCGGGAAAGCATTTAGCTGAGGGTAGTAGATTCAACAGAAAAAATTACTTAATTATTCAAACGAGATTTTTGAACTGTGTTATTAGTTCATTTAGCCATGAAGACGTAGAGTGATTACTTAAGGAAAAATGTTTGATAAATGCTGTTTGAATCTCGAATTTTAATCAAATTCTTACTTTAAAGCTCATTTTTTCTTCCTCGTAATTTTTAGATGAATAAAAATAGTCTCAATACTTTCTTTATTTTCAGCAAGGGAGGAGCATATGTAAATAGCAGTCATTGAACGATTATTATTTATTCATACATATTTTATAATAGAAAATACATATAAAAGTGGAACCTTTACTTAAATGAAGAAGTTGTAGTTTTTATAGAGGCGGTTACCCTTTAGAGGAGCCAATAGTTTGCTATAGACCCCCCCGTTAGCGGGAATCCAAAAGAGGAATGGCAGATTGAATTTCCGTGGACACTATTTTGTAGAAGAAATAATCAATAAATTTAAGCATTATTTTTAGGGGAAATATATTACGTTTTTCTTCGGACATTATAAGATTGCCTACTTAGAGATAAAAAATGAACTCCTTGAGAAGTCCTGGGGGCAGTATTGTCATAGAAAAATTTTAACCTCTGGCAGACAAGTCGTGAGCTATTTGGCATGTTGTAAATATTAATAGCGAAAGGAATAGGCAGAAAAATCATTGCAAAATCCCTAGATATCCCAATGAGGTAGCAAACCAAATAAAGAACTTACATCGCAGCAGTTTCCGAGACATTGAAGAACATAAAGGGCAGTCCTTTTTCCAGCAATGTTACCCGTGACTCCGGATGAAATATTAATTTCTGCAGATCTTATTAAACACTCTTCTATAGGGAGTATTTTCAGACCAATTTAACGTGGTTTAAGCTAAGCCAACGTATAATAAGAGAGATCAGGAATAGACTGAAAATTATACACCCATTAGTTTTTTGACCAATCGCAATGTGCAATAGTCACAGATTTTTCAACTCTCTGAGCTTGTTTAGTCACTGTGAGCATTTTTTTTAGGGAAGATCGGTTGAGACATCAACATTTGGCATTGCCCTAGAAATGCTGAACCACTTAGAGAAACAACTAGCGTTGACTGTCTGAATCAGTTGACCTTACTTTTAAAAATGGAAAGATATGAACTAAGAGGTATAGCATTGGAACTGGATCGGGTCATATCTATCGGAACGCCTACAAAAAGTAAATGTAACTTTTGATCATGTCAAGTATTACTAAAGTTCCAAGCTATCAAAATCGATGTGCCACACGGTAGCATATTAAGTCCATCATTGTTCATTATATGAGTAAATGGCCTACCTCAAAACTTTTTTGACGGATATGCTGACGATACGAACTTGATCTCATCAGCGGGTAGCTGTCAGGATTTGGTTGAAATAACAGAAGACTTGTTGCGGCGAGCGGGAGAATGCTTTTTAAAAAAATATTCTTATTATGGAAAAATCTAACTTTGTTATCTTTCTAGTTAAGCGATCTGGAATTGAAATGTCATACATAAATTACATTTCCTGATCACATTAAGTTTGCATTGACATCCATTTGACTGAAATTAAGCAATTGATCATAAATAGCTTATATTGAACTCCTTTACAAATATATTCAGTTTTATAACAAACTTCAGAATATTACTCAGTCAGTATAAACGGGCAATACACTGTAACGTTGTAAATGTTGTTAAATACAATATTGCGATTTTCTCCTTTTACTGGTCGATTTGTGTTATCGATACTCTCGCTGCCTTACTTCTCGCAACCTTACCTCCGGAGTACCAACCTGCTTGACAAGTAATTCGTTTGGAACGCTACTTGACAGAGCGTGTATATTATATTCTTTTTTGAGAAAATTGATAGCCCTTCTCGCCTGAACCAGAGTATAACAAGTTGGTTTGTTATACTCTGCCTGAACACTCAAGGCGAGCAGACCGTTTTCCGTATCAGAATTTATCATTGCTATTTGTGATCCTCAAGTCGAACTACCGCCTGGTTGTGTCATTGCACTATTAAGCAAATTAAGTAGAATATACATTTTCTAAAATTATCGGCCATATCGTTTATAAACGTTGTGTGATGAACTAGTGTGGTGACCCCTTTTTTTAAAGGGTCTTTCTGTGGGACAGACTTTCTTCTGTGGGATAGAATTCCTTCTATGGAATAGAATTCCTTCTGTGAGGTAGAGTTACACGATGACCTCGCTAATCCCGAAGCCAGTTAGCCATTCCGAGGCCTTTTTTGTCAGGGTGACGCAACCACATGGTGGAGACGTACTTCCAGTGAGCTCCAGTGTCTACAACTCGACCAGAATCAAGTAAAATGGATTTTAATTTATTTAAGTTCCTTAATTACCGTATTACGCTTACCGGTATATATCATTTTAATTAGTGAATATATAAACAAATGATTGTAGGTCATTTGCCTAAATTACCGTGTATTTCTTACTGTTATTTATCATTTTAGGTAATGAATATATAATCAAATGATTGTAAGTTATTAGCCTAAATTACTATGTGTTTATTACCGGTATATATCATTTTAATTAGTGAATATATAATCAAAAGATTGTAGGTCATTTGCCTAAATTACCGTGTATTACTTAGCGTTATGTATCATTTTAATTAATAAATATATAATCAAACGATTGTAGGTCATTTGCCTAAATTAACGTGTATTTCTTACCGGTATTTTAATTAATGAATATATAATCAAATAACTGTCGGTCATTTGTCTTAATTACCGTATATATACTCTATTTCGAAATGATGCGAAGTAATAAATCATTTTCTGATGGCTGATACATAGGCGTACATAATTACGTACATATACGTACATATTTTAAACGTTTACCTGTCCTAATACTCGGACTTTCCCAGCATTATATTTATCACACTTAGGTTTTTTTATTACTATTGTAAACATTCAAATTTGACGATTTTTTGTATGCATACCCTAAAGTTTAAGTAATTGTAATTTTT
>MU182123.1:104322-148966 GCA_016904865.1 Pissodes strobi
TTTCAAGGTTTTAATGGCATTTTTTTAAATTTTGTATAAGCTAGAATTATTCTTTATTAAAAGTTAAAAAAAGGCAAAGGTATTGAGACATTTCCATTTAAATCCGATATAACAGTATGGGACATGCTCCAAAAAATTATTCTATGGGAAGAAGGTCACCTCGACCGCGACCAACTCTTCGCCGCTGTATGTACAGGTAGCTTGATGGGTACTACGACAAGCAGACTTAGATCATTTGATACAAAATATGCAAAGAGGTGTAAAGCCGTCATTAATAATCGGGGTGGGTTAGTTTGGGTTAGACCTATTGAGTATCTTTTAATGGCATAACGGTGTTTTTTATTTTGTATAAGTTAGTATTGTTTTTTATTAAAAGTTGAAAAAACATTCTCTCTTATTTTTCATTTGCATCTTTTACTTTACCCTGTACATAATATAGACAATTAAACGTTTCATAAAGATTTGCATAAACAAATAGAGAAGTAAACATACGGTCGCCTAATTCATAAAAATAGGATGGTATATCGGACACAACAAATCTTTGAGTCACCCTGTATAATTTGTTTTGTTTTCGAATACACTTATTGCCTTTATTTGAATTTATCACAATTGCTGATGCTGATGAGTTACTTGTAACGTTAAAAATATATAGTTTTACAAAATTGTTTCTGTCTGTTTAATAAAAAGAGATAACAACGTTTCCCCATTAAGGTTTTTTTGAACAGAAGACTTGTTTAAGCTAAAAATGGAATTGAAAATCAAGTTTCGTAATTCTACGTAAAACGCGCTCATTCAACTTTTTAAAAAAATTTCAAACGTCCTTTGAAGGACCCCGTATAATATCACCTAATAACTTTAAATCACTTTGAACAGCCATTTTTAAAAGACAATTCAGCAACCTTTTGGAAGCTTCATGGCTCGTGAAGATCCGTTCGTTTTTAAGAAAGTTCTTAAAGTTTCAAAGTCACCTCAAATTTTCAATATCCCTAGACTAATTCCATGTGTGTATTTCGATAGATGAATGCAAATGCACATTGAAAGAAAAATCAGTGGGCCTTTCATTCACCTAAATAAAATAAAGAGTAGAGACACTTATAGCGCACCATTTTCTTATAATGAATTTTGCCATAAACCTGAGTAGTTAGGTTTATGATTTTGCTAACGAAACTACAGTAAACGTCTGGCAAGATTTTATTTATATTTGTAAAAGTACAAGCATGCACTGTGTACATACAGACATTAAATATTGCAAAATTTCGCGTTATATAGTAGTTTTGTTGGGTACAACCTGCTTCTCTTAAGTATAATTTTTATAACAGAGTTCTGTATGGTTGCCAAAGGTTTCAGGTTTGTTTTGTAAGAGCTGCCCCAGATAAGCAATCCATACCGGACCAAGGATTCCACCAGAGATCCATAAACTACCCTTAGGACTTTGGTACAGAGAAACTCTCTCAGCAAATAAAATTTTGAAACTAAGCAGCGTATTTTATTTGTTAGATATGATATATGATCCGTCCATTTCAGATGTTGATCTATAATCACTCCCAAATATTTGGTTTTGGATGCTCCCACATTTGCATCATTACTCTCCTTATCTAGTATAATTCTGTCAAAGTCGGGCCTGTTTCCACTCGTCAATGAAAATGCCATAAAGTTGGTTTTTGACAGATTCAAAGATAATTTTTCGGAGTTCAACCAGCTTTTAACAATGTTAAATCCCTTAACAACTTTTTTCTTTTGTATTCCTCCATATACTTCCCGTAAAAACAAGGACTGTATCGTCCGCATAAGATATAATTTTTCCATTTATACCCAGATTCAGCAATGGGTTTATGTAAGTGATGAAAAATAAGGGTCCTTCCTAAGACGGTACTCTGTGAAGGACCCATTTGAATTGTTTGTGGCTGGCTAAGTGTTTCATTTAACCTCAGATATTGATCTCTGGCAGAAAGATAGTTCCTAAAAAGGTCCAACACTATAACCGGACTCCATAATGTGATAATACATCAAGGAACCTTAAGTGAGGAATACTATCAAATGCCTTGACGAGATCTATAAAGCCTGCTATAGTGTTTTTATTGTTATTCATACTGCCTGCAATATCTGAGGCTAGACAATGCATGGTGTCTATGGTACTCAAACCTTCTGTAAAGCCAAAATGATATGCTTTTAAATACATACATTTGATACTCTATACGTCAATAATTCATATTATTCGTATTTTATAATACATAAATAATTTTTTGACCACCTCAGTTATTTTACAGAAATATCAATTTCTAGAATTAGATTTTCCAGTTTTATACAAATAAATAATGTTCAGAAATATTTTATAAAAACTCCACTTAGTTTTTGCTGAAATTTTAGTGGAGTTTGGAACTAACGAAACTCCAATATTTAATTAATACATACATGCAAATAAGGATTGTTGTGTTTATTCTCATATTCAATATGAAATTTCAACTGAAAATCCAATACTGCGGAGCTCGTTCTGAACCCGAAAAATAAAATGCGTTATATAAAAACTGTACGCAAAAGGGAGCTGAAATAATTTAGTTCATATGGGGACCGCTGTTTCGAAATGAACATAACTTCCGCAAGAGCGAACTTGTGCTGTCCAATCTAAACTGGTAATTGTGTTAGCGGTAAATTTCATCGAAACAGTTGCTACGTCACGAATTCAATGGGAGACATCAAGGTCCCTATCCGATTAATGGACGTGAAAATGATAACTGCATTTTTGTTGATTCTGGTTCTTCCGAAGGACTGATGTCCGGGGTGATAAGTATTAATAAATGATTACGATAATACCTCAGAATCGGATTATATGGACATGGGGCGAATCTATGCTAGTTACGGTAGTTATCATTGTTTATCACTTTGACGATATTCGAAAAGAATTTTACAAGTGAAGTAAACAGAAGCACCTTCATTTTAAGAAAATATTAGAATCAGATCTAAAGTTCCACTCAAATTTAGAGAAACTAAGAAAAACAGTAATAAAATATCCGATAGGCCGATAAAGGTCCAACTTTACAACCTTGTTTCAACTATTGCTTAGACGTAGTACCTGCTTTTTTTTCATACAAACACTATTGTTCACATACCTGTCTATAATAACCTTTATATTAGGGTGTAAGTGACATAAGAAAACATATTGTTTAGTTCCTTCTGGTAAAAACTGAAATAGTTTGTTCCTGAAAATAGCTAGCGTATCTGGTATTGTTGCTGTAAAAAGAATTAGCAAAGGTCTGTCTATAAATTAAAAGGTTATTTTAATGTTTACAATGCTCTTAAACACCAACAACGAGTGACGAGTATTATTGGCTTTGGTGTGATCGGAGAGTCAACAATATACAGACTATCAAATGGGGAAAAGAGAGGCCCATTGATAATGATACAAAAACCGCTGAAAGGCGAATTATATATTAACTTTATTCTCAGAAAGAAATATACACTTTGTGTAAAATAATGAATGAAGTTGGAAAAGGAGATTCCGCCATCCGCCTATGAGCACTGTGGAGGATTCTAAAATAAATGAATTTCCATTACGAAAAACTGCAAAGTAGAAAATCAATTCTGGTGGAAAATTAAGAAATTATTTGTTGTCGAAAACGATATTATTTAAGAATAGTAAAACAATATTGGATAAACCATGTAAATAAGTAAACGATGGATACACGGTTGGAAAAATATAGCAGGATAAAAATTTCGCACCAAGTTTTCATAGGAGCACGATCTATTGGAATTAAAGCCCCTTCTAGTAAACGAAGCTGGTTAAAAATCACGCAATTGATAGTAAAAATGGCTTTGTGGAAGCCGATCAAAGAAAAAACTACTGATTATCACGAGAATATGAACGCAGTTGTTCTCGATGAATATTTTGATCAGATTCATTATCACTCAGTTATCGTTATAGACAACGTTATGGCCAAGCCTTCATGGAAGACTGATCTATTAGAATTAAAACCCTTCTAGTAAAGGATGCCGGTTAAAAATGACACATATTGATAGAAAAAATGGTGGAAGGCGGTCAAAGAAAAAACCAGTGATTATCAAGAGGATGTGAACGAAGTTGTTCTCAAGGAATATTTTGAGGAGATGCTGTACCTTATTCCATGACACTCATTATCGTTATGGACAACGCCAGTTACTACTCTAGGAAACTTGAAAAAGTGCCAAACTATGATTAAAAGGAGGTACTTGAAGTTGTTAATTTAAATGGGTCTCTGCATAAAATATGTGGTTGATGAAATGGCTCTAAAACGAAATATTAGAGTACTTTGCTTTCCGCCCTACCAGTGTGATCAAAATCCAGTAGATTTAATGTGGGTTCAAGTTAAAGGTTTTGTGGCAAGGCATAACACTACCACAGATATTATTTAATCTGTGACACTAATTTTAAAATGAAAGATGTTGAAAGTATTTTTCAAGATGCGTAATTAAGGAAGAGGAAAGATAGTGGAAACTTGATCGTATGCTAGATGAGACTAGAGCCACTAATTATTTCTCTAGAGACCAGTGACGATAGTAAGACAGAATACTCAATTATTTTTAGCGCTAAATCGTGAGGTGGAGAATTGCCGAAAATGCCCTTTTAGGGTCAAAATATTGACATTAAAGACATTTTATTTTTCATTATTTATTTATCCATAATAAACGCTTGTTAAAATAATGTTTAAAGTTTTATTAATATAAATACATTTCCTGTAAACACGTCACTGACATATCGATTTCCTTCACTAAAGTAGAATTTTATCCACAATACCGAAACAGAATTTTTGCACTTAACGAAACGCGCGTCGAGTGCAAGAATTCTGTTCCAGTTTTATTAATAAAAGTCTGTTTTAGTACATTTTGCCGAAAGTTATAAACCCTAACATAAATTTCCTTCAGAAATTGTCCATTGTATGTAAACTGGCTCGCACCCTTAATATCAGCTATAGCAATTTTGTTTGGGTTACTTGTCTTGTTTTCTTACTATCTATAATTTTTAAACGAATACAAGCCGCACTAATTGAAAAATTTCATTTATGAATTGAGAATGCGTTTCTGCAATTAAAATGTATAATTATTGACGCGTCATATTTAATAGTCGTATAAAGATACGATAATAAATGCATCAAAGGCATCGGGGAAGCCCCATCTTCAGGATTCTCTATCATTTGAGGGAGTTGTGGAACCCTTACGAAATATTTTAACCCATATTTATAATAGGTATTTATGCAACAAGCGCGTAAAGCCACCCTTTTTTTAAGAATGTGAAATTTTGTCGCAAGAGCCGCAGGCGAGTACGACTCATATGAGTGCAGAAATGTTCTTTACGCATGAGTTACATGCAATATTTTTACTACTATCGAGAAATAAATGATACCAATCAAAATAAAAACAATTTATTTTAGGCAGAAGTTTCGTATTTGTCTAATTAGCGCCAACGAGCGTTTTGATGGAAAAGTCACGAATTTGACATTTCCGTCATGTTTAGGCGCTAATCTATAAACACATTGCTTTACAAACTAGTGCATATAAGTTCACTTTACACCATGTGAAGCGTAAAGTTAGTTCTTTACGCACGGCAGTAGAAAAAACTTTTTCGCTATTCGATGTAAACGTATTTGCACATTTAGTCCGACTCTAAGAAAAAATTTGAGATTGGGCTCTCAGTTTTCGGTCAGTAGTTGATCGATCGGGGTTCGTCATCAATAATTCAGAAGTCCAATTATATAATTTTATTGAACAAATAGACATATTATGTGAAATGTGAAGGTATGAAAAGTTGTTTGCCATTTTGTAATAATAACTTTCTAGAAATATTTGACTTAATGATTTCAAATGGTTGCAGTGGCGTTAATATTGTGTAGAAAAGCTTTTTTTGCAAATCAAAAAACTAATAAAATATAACACGAAATGTTATGAACACAATCAAAACATTTGGCTATAATTGCATTAAGCAAATAAATAGCTTTCAATAGTTCAAACAGTTTCAAATTAACTTTAGGAAATACTTTCGGTCTCATTCATATATAATTCTAAAGCACAAAGAGCTTTATATTTTGTTTACTCGTAATAACATGTTCAGCTGCATTCGCGCTCTGAAACCGAATTACGTCGATGCAAGCAGCTCATTAATATATTAAATAATGATAAAAGGATATTATGTGTTAATGTTCACATTTTAGTAATTAATACGTCCATGATGAAATTTCTAAAAATTAAATGGTCTAGTGCATATTTTATTTGGCTTATTTAAATGAAAATTATGCGTGCATTATAATTTCAGAGTTCTGATTTATAAATCATATTATGAAACAATTTATCATGATTATCCCGGATACTGAAAATGTGAGGTATGTATTTTATGCCCACATAATGATGATCCAATATGGCAATTACTTTGAATTTGACAACAAATGCGAATTTCGATTTTCTGTTTTTTATGGCAGTGTCACACACACTAAAGGAAGATCCTATGGCACTCGACGAGCGGTGTGTGTACCAAAATGTTGATTGATACGGTTCTTGAATAGTTGTAGGTTGTAATCAGGGAGAAACAGATGTCCTTGGAGTGGGTTCCACAATGACGCAGTGGGCCAAACGAAGGAGTCCTTATAAAGCGACGTTCTAGATGTTTCCAGTTGTACCACGAACGGGTGCGTTCTAGCCATCTGTCGTGACTCTCTGACAGGCGCTGCTGGGGGCAAGATGATGTTGGCCAAATCCTGGGAACATTTGCCGTGGAAATATCTATAAAACAGGGAAATCTCGGCTACATGTCTGCGGTGTTCCAGACTATCCAGATCCCAGGTAATCTCCGGGTCACCGACGAGACGCACATCTCTTTTCTGAAAGTAATCCAGCAGCTCTAGGGTGTTCTTAGGTCGGCACCCCACATGTGTGAGCAATACTCTAAGCAAGGTCTTATTTGCGCTTTGTAGAGCAAGAGTAGCTGCATCGGTGTATATAGTTTTTGTTGCGAAATAGCGCACCAAGCTTGTGCGAGGCTGATTTTACGATGTTAGCTACTTGGTCATGCCAGGACATATTGCTGTTGACCGAGACACCCAGTAGTCCAATTGACGAGGATGCATGAATGGTGTCAGAGCACGCCCGCGCCGTATTGAGTATTGGCTTTCTTGGTATACGTGGCTGCTTGGGTTTTGCAGCATTAAATTGGGCCAAATTCATGTCGCCCCAAGTTTGAACTTTCTCCAGATTTTGATTAATTGTTGTAATCTGCTCCTGTCTGTGTCTCAGTCGCTGGTAAAGGTTTTTCTGATCTAAATTGGGAGACAAGGGTACTGTCATCTGCAAAACTATAAACAAGATTATTAGTTTCGGTTAGCAGGTCATTAATATAGATGAGGAACAGAGTTGGTGAAAGTATTGCACCCCGAGGCACTCCCGCATTTATGGTGAATGTGTCTGAGATGTGTCCATCAATTGCCACATGCAGCGATCGGTTCTTGAGGAAACTGGCAAGCCAGCTGCAGAGAGACACTGACAGTACGAAGGACGGTAGTTTGTCGAGCAATCCGTCATGCCCAACTCTGTCGAATGCCTTCGATAATATCTAACGCAATTGCTCGAGATTCTCCGTAGTTCTCAATTGCCATACTCCATATATGAGTGACATAGGCCAATATGTCTCCTGTCGATCTCTGTTTGCGGAAGCCGTATTGGTTATCGCTAATTATTCTGTTGATCTCAAGGTACTTGAATAGTTGCTGATTGACTACACTTTCCATGACTTTAGAAATTATTGGAAGCAAGGCAATTGGACGATAGTTTGAAAGCGTGGTTTTCTTGCCTTTTTTGGTACAGGTTGCACTGGAGCGACATTCCAAGAAGGTGGGTCGTTCCCCTCTCGGTAAAACAGAGAAAAAAATCTGAAAAAAATGGGGGAGACGTTTTCGTAAAGTAATTACTTACTGTCTTTGCTATCGACCAGAAATTCCTGGAGCCACTGGGGCATTGCAAAAGTTTATTCCTGGTCCTTCGATTGTATTTGTCCTTAGCATCTTTAATGACACGTTTGCATTCGTTTCTCTCTTCGGTAAAATAATTGCGACTTTCAGTGATCTGATTCTGCTATCAGTACTTGTAGGCTTGCTGTTTCCTACCTACGACTCTTTCGCATCTTCTGTCAAAATCTGAAGTGAAATGGAATGTGAATCCCAAGCTTGCGAGGATTTTCTAAAATTTGTAATCGATTTTTCACGGGAGGCGTTTACGACTATCCTATTAACTAATAGAGCGCTGAAGCAGGTTGAACATCATCTATCATGAATGTTATATGTAATGAGAATCTAATGTAATAACGTTCGACCCTTTCTGTTTTTGGATGTGACTCCTCCCTAGCTTTCTTCATATTTTTTGTCAGTTTTTGGAACATATACCAGGGCTGGCCCATTGAAAGTTCCCGCCGCAGGCCCATATAATATTTATCCTTCACTTTGTCAATTTTTCTTCGAACAATCGACAAGCCAGTTTCGTCTACATTAAAAACACTATCGGCCGCAAATTTATGCTTTTCATATTCACTTTCTAGAAGATTGAAAAAGTTGTAAACGGATTCCCCATTAAAACCATTACCTCTTGAAATTTGAGTGCCCTAATGTTTGCGAATGGAGAGCTTGTAACGTCGGACGCAATAAGTGGTCTAGCCATGCACGTCCATTCTCTAGTAACGAATGAATATTTCAGAGTATTACGGTCAGCTAACTTAAAAAAAACCATCACCTTCACATCTCTACAAGTGGTATTTGCTTTCCATTAAGTGTAAATATTGAACAACTGCTCTTCAAGGTAAGTTGGCAGGACAGGCTTTCTTCCTAACTTGTTTTTAACTACCTCTTCCGCAGAATATTCTATTTAATAGACCAAACGTTGCAGCGTTGCTTCGGACACAAAAAAGTTTGACGGTTATTTTGAGTCCCATTGTATTTTCACATGCGGCAACAATCGAATTAAGCTTGTTTGTTCCAAGTATTCCGACGAGACGTTCCTGGTGGGTTTTTTTTGAGAAAATTTCATTCATCTGTCAAAATTGACATTTTAATAATATAATACCTGCTAGTCATTGTTGTGTTTAGCCAATTATATCAAAATTACGCGATAGTCCAAATTATCGATAATCCGCACATGTGCGGTATTATCAGCCATAAAAAAATTAACTTGGAAATATCTTAAAGTTCAATCTTAAAAATGCACACAAAATCCATACACCTCTTAAAAAAATACGTCTCAAATTTTATTTTCCAAAAATAGTACACATACAATTATTTTTGTTTTTAAATTAAACAACAAATAGATATTAAATTAAAAATCATTTAAATTTATTGAAACTTGCTATTAAAGTTGTGACAATAAAACACAATTATTACGATTATTTACAGCACCCCATGAACTTTGACCGGAAACATTGCTACTTGAGACCGATGTTGAAACTGAAAAAACATTGAACTCGTTCAAATTCCTATTCTCTCTCATTTTCTTTATCAACTTCGTGAATATATTTGACCAGTTGTAAGTAAGGTTTTATTGATATTTACATTGCCATGACCCGTAATTTTTGTTAACTGATTTTCATTTACTCCAGTTTTTGCTACTGCGTTACGGTAGTGGCCCGAGGAGAATGATTAGTAAATTTAAATTTTGTGATGTGCAGGCCAATTTGTTTAGCTGTAATGCTTGTCCACTTTGAGAGTTCGTTCCTACCAACCGAACAGTTTTTGTACCATACGCCATTTTTTTGCCAATCCAGATTACTAGTGAAAAAAAGACGGTTTGTCTTTATATTGCCCCTCTTTTTTGAAATCAATTTTCTGTACAATCTGTAAGAAAAACAGTATTTTTATTAGAACATTTTGGGAAAACGTTAGAAAGATTTGGTTTACCTGACAGGAAAGATGTCTTCATTAGCAGTGTTCCTTTAAATTGCGATGTCCCACCTTGACATGTTTTTGAAAATATAGGGTTGTATTCAATCCTATTTGTGAGTGATCCATCGTGATGTTTTTCCTCTTCAAAAAATTCGATTAAACAGTTACATGCTTCACTTCCTCGAAAAGCCCATTCGTATTATAAAACCTGGAAACATTTCTTCTGAAGTCCAATAATTGATGTATTTTCGTCATAAAATTTCAATAATTCAACGTAACTGACTGCTGACGAACTGGTTTTTCCTTTTTCTTGCTCAACCTGCAATTTCCGTCGAACAGCGTCCCTGGCATCTCTTGCAGGCTTGAACCATATATCTGCAAATGGATCTATAACAACTCCAAAAGAAGGGCTAAATTTTCCTTGAACTAGTTTTGCAGCCACATTCCACATAGTCATTATAACACTTTCTTTGTAGTATGACCCATAATTTTTGCCCATATTACTTGTCCAATCTTTCAAAATTCCAGCCAGATTTTCTGTGGATGTTTTTTCTTCCAATACGTAACTTTTCTGGAAGCAGAACTCTTCAAATTGTTTCCATACATATTTTTTTTTGTTATTTTTGTATTTTTTGGTGTAAGTTCTTCTATATTTCTCTCAATTTCCATTGCAGAAGCGTTCCCGAATCGCGACCGTTTAAAACTTAAATTTAAAACTATGACAGTATGACAGTAAGTGACAATGGCATGAATTTTATTTATTTATTTATTAAGAGGTAATTGTATTGATCCATACAATTTTCTGATAAAATATAACTCTAGCAATGAAAATTACCTATAATTTTCGCCAAATCTTCACTCATTCAAGTTAACCTGAAAAAACCACTGGTGCACTAACGTGCACTCGTGCGTTTTTTTTCATATTTAACAAAAATGATCAGTAATTTCCATTGCACTTGTTATATTACTGCTGATAATCCTTTCCGAGGTGTAATGGCGCACCTACGAAAATTAACTATTAAATCATAAATAAGCAATAAAATCAAAGCTTATGTTGAACTGCTAAAATTCTGAGAACTTACTTGCCGCTGCATGAAACAAAATTTTCGTACAAAGCACTTCGTAAATAAACCCTTTTTAAAAGTATCGTTTTGCACCGTTTATGTGTAACTATCAACGTAGTTTTCATTATTAACATATAGATGTCACTGGGGGTTTCGAAATAAAGCAGGGGTTCCATGTAATATGTAACTTCCATATTATTATCTTCTCCTCCTCCATGTATCAGTATTTGTGCCATTCTATATACGACATGATACATTTGAAAAATGATGGAGAATAACATGGACATGGAACTCAACGTTAGATTTGTGAACCTAACCTAAGTGAAACGACGTAACATAAAAATGCTGATGATTTACGAAAAACAATGAAACGCTGGTACTTCAAAATTTATTACCAAAGAACATTTAACAAGTTTTAACCATTATAACAATAAACCAGCGTTTGGGAATCCCTGCCCCATCGATCATCCTGGAAAATTGATTTCATGCCTACGTAAACTATCGCCTATCTGGCTGGCACAACAATGTGTGTAAATATATTTCATTAATATTAGCCATGTTTCTAAGTTATAAAATAATACCTTTCCTATAAAATATGGATAAGTCTTCGCGTAAAAACATATCAGTTCTCATTTCTTAAACAATTATTTCCAATATTTTTTATAGGATTTCCCGTTCTTCATGGGGCTTGTACTAGGCATAGCTAAATAAACGGCGAATCAAAAGTTAAGCAACCACGGAAGTTATGTCTGTTATTAAACTTAAATAACTTCTTTTAGGAATGTCCGATTTAAATGTTGTCTGCAGAATTTTGAAAATTATTTCAACCGCTCTTGGATGAATCTAAGGAAATTACAAAAATGTTTGCCTCTAGCTATTAGTCAGCGAGTCCAAAAAAAAAATGCTTTAAATTACCAAAATTTTAAAAGTGCAGATCATTTAGGGATTTTTTAAAAGATTTTTCCAAACTCATTTTTGGTAAACCAACATCTTGTATAAACATGGTTTTAATATCGAAGCTCGATCTCGCCTGTTAAGAGAAAAACTGACTTTTTCTAAAACTCCGCATTTCCGAACAATGAAACACTATACCTATATCTCTCCACTTAAGCGTTTTAATTGGGTTTTAGCCAGAAAATGGCTACAGCATAACTGGTAGGATTAAGGATAAATTATATTAATTTTGGGGTCGCGTTTTCGTTTATTCCAAGGTGTTGAGGACCACATTGTTGATTTTTCCTCCAACGAACCATAATATTGGTAAAGGCCGTTTTACATGCTGCAAGAGTTTGTGCAAGACCATGCAAGACGCAAGAGATATTGCCCGATGGCATGCGCAGTTGAGACCCAGCTGATCCAAAGTCGCAAGTCTCTTGCACTTGCAACTTATCGCTTCTGCTCGATATACCTGCACACGTGCAAGTGCAAGTTTGGGGGAAATTCTAGTAATATCAGTCTCACCAAAACCCGATAAAGTCACTAGACACGCTTGACAGTTGATGGATGTTTGTTTATTTGATATTTGATTGTTACTTTTTATGTATAAATAAAATGAATCAAATTTCTTTGTTTGATGCCTTGCGCCCTCTGGATTAAAAATTCGGTTATGTTTTGGATTTGATTTCAAAGGTTGGTAGCAAGTCGCAATTGCAAGAGAATTGCGACATGTAAAACCAAAGAGCAAGAAACGTTGCAACTATTGTCTTGCTCTTGCAACGTCTTGCTGCAAGAGAATTGCGGGTTGTCTTGCAGCATGTAAAACGGCCTTAAGGTACTTGTTACCATGATATCAAAAAATAAGATAGGATGTTTCGAAATGAATGCTTCAGAGAAAGATTTTTCAGTTGTAACAATTTCCTTACCAAAGTAATGACAAATCGTTTCTGTGGAAACATGCTCTGAACCAGAAAGATTATAGATGCTGCTGCGCACAAGGATTGGAAAATGTTTTGACTCTGTCATTGTCGCTGTGAAACAATTTTCTTATCTTTCGCTGTTATTATTTATGCAAAGATTAGGGTGAGAAGGAAGCTGACAACTTCAAAAAAGCTGCATGCATGGTCCAGGATGGGTAAACCAAACAACATGTTGCTGAACACTTTCGAGTGCACAAATCTGTTATATTGACACTAATATCCAAATTTAATGAAACTGGAACTGTAGAAGAGAAAGAAAGAACAGACCGACCAAAAAAAGCAACACTTGTCTCTGATAGGTACAATATTAATTTTATTCCGGTCTTTGGGCAACCCTGTTTATTATTTTATTTTTATCATTACAGGTTCTTAGTACTATCGGCTAGAAGAGCATGTTTGTCTACTTGGAGGCATTTAAAAGCTGGACTTGTATATGACGCAGGTGTTCACATTTCCGTGCATACTGTTGGCAGTGTTGGCAGATGTTTGCATGATGATGCGAACTTAGTTTCAAGGTGCCTGCTTAGAGGTGTACCACTGACCTTGGCTCTTAGACAGGAAAGGTTGGAATGGGCTAGGTGACATGTTAATGGGTGAGCAAAGTGGAATGTCACGTTATACACTGATGAGTCTCGCTTTGGCAGATATTCAGATAGTCGACGATGTCGAGTATGGACAACACCAAGGATTCCAAGAAATCGCTGACCCGTCCAAGAAGTTTGTCCATTTAGGTGTGTATGAAGAGGAAATTATAAATAATTCTGTCACCGATTTTCGCGCCGCAATAGGCGGAAATATTATATCCCTCGATGGCAATGCGCGGCAGCATCGTTTTCGGAGAATTATGGCGGCCATACAAGGTATTGACACCTTAAACCAATAGAGCATGCAAATAAGATTGGAGGGTTATGAGCATCTACCGGAGACATTATTAATTAAAAATAAATGTTGCCTGTTTTTTGCCTGCAATTCCCACAAGATATGATCGACATACTAAGTATGCCAAGACATTGTCAAGCCGTCATTGATGCAAGAGGCAGCCATACTTTATATTAACTTTTGCTTATTGCAGCATAAGTTTCAATTAGAATTCGTCTTTTAATGGAATGTGCCCTGTATATTGGCATTTTTGACCTCATTCACCTCACCAGTTATGCTGTAGCTGGCTAAAACCCCATTAAAACGCCTTGGCAGTGAGAAGTATCGTGTTCCATTGCTTGACAATGCAGGATTTTAGAAGAAGTCACTTCTTTCTCTTAATAGGCGAGATCGAGCTTTGATATTAAAACCATGTTTATACAAAATTAATTTGAAGCATTTTTTGGACTCCCTGTATAATGCGTACATGCAAACATTTTTGTAATTTCCTTAGATCCATCTTTTCTATAGCTCGTATACCCTATAAGTTAAAATTTTCGTTTTAGTGTTCATCTAACGCCAAGTCCTAGGTGAGCGATTTACAGTCGACGCGAACGCGAAGCGCTGGCGATGCCGTACGAAAAGTTAATATAGTCGCACGGCATCGCCACTGATTCGCGTTCGCGTTCGCTGCAAATCGCTCGCCCGGTCCTACGTGAGCGATTTGCAGCGAACGCGAACGCGAATCAGTGGCGATGCCGTGCGACTATATTAACTTTTCGTACAGCATCGCCAGCGCTTCGCGTTCGCGTCGACTGTAAATCGCTCACCTAGGACTTGGCGTAAGAGATGCATAACGGTCTAGTAGTAGTAGTAGTAGTAAGGGTGGGGGGGCCGAAGCCCGGTAAGTAGGCCTATAAGTCCCTTTTCACCATCCCCGATCCGCCCTCCCCTACCTGGCTACTTCCAACACCCGGCCCGCACTGAAACGGCCCGTCACCTTGATAAAGGTGAGGACGTCCTCCCAGTCCAGATCCTTTAGATCTTCCCGAGCAAGTGTTGGTGCTCCCAGTATCTTCCTCCTTAGGCGACTCCACCTATCACAAATTCCTATATAGTGGTATGAGGACTCCTCCCCTGTCCCGCAGTTCAGTGCATAACGGTCTACCTTGGGAAATTGTTTTCAAGCATACAAGGTGTCCCAAAAAAGTGTGGCACGATGGAATTTCATGTTTGAAATAGAGCATTCTGTATAATAGCGGATTTTTAAATTCTGCAAGAAATTCTATATATTTCATATTCCATGCCCTATATGGTTTAACTTTGGGCGAAAAGATTTGCACATTCATATCTTAACATTTCAACGATTTTCGGTTTAACTGTAAGTAACCGACAACCGGAAGATGTGCACTTCCGACAACAGAAAGTTGATACCAGGCGATAGATTATGAAAAAAAATAGGGCAGTGGGAGTAGAGCTTGTCATAGTGTGTAAAATGCCAGTTTGCAAATGTCAGTATTCCTAAAACACTTGTATTTAAGTATATTATTTATTTGTTATATCAACTATATATAGAATGTCTCGCAGAATTTAAAAATTCGCTGATATACAGGGTACTCTATCTACTTTTTTGGGACACACTGTATTTTTGAAAATTATTCCCTAAAATACGCTGTGATGCATATATTAAATTAGCACTGGAACGAAATGTTTATTGAGTGTGGTATAGAAGCATAGAAGCCGGACGACGCACTACTGCAGGACCCTGTATATTAAAAATGATAGATATTAAGACACGAGTATGAGAATTAGAACTCGAGCCGCAGGTAAGTATCATAATGAATACGAGTGTCTTAATAGCCACTTGCATACGATATTTTTTCTACGACCAGTAATAATAATGAAAAATAAGTATGTACTTCAGCTTTCAAAACATACTAAGTAAATAGTAATAATGAATTGTCAAAGCCTATTGCATTTGGATTGGTTACAAATTTGTATCTTAATGAAAATTTCTAACTTAATGAATCTCATTGAATTACAGGTAGTGAACGTCTAATAAATTAGCTAATGTATAGAAGTAGAAAAAAGTATATTAAAATATTTGCAGAATAATTTTTGCCATGCGCATAACTGCAAAAATAGCTAATATTCATAAAGGGTGCAGCTTTTATACAATTCTTTACAAAGTAATATAAGCTAAAAATTTCAAGAACCTGAAATTATGCAAAGTCCTGAATAGAGATTTAGCCGGCACAAAATAAAAACAACGAGCGGCATTCCCCACGGTTGACGGGGCGGGCTGGGGAAAACTGGGGGAAGCCGGGGAAAAGGATCAGAGGATGAAATAAAACAAGGAGAATGAAATAGCGAGGGTGGATACAAAATAGGGTGGAGTTTACAGAAGCGGAAGTAAATAGGGACGCGCAGAACAGGGTGGGAAATATATAGAGATGCCAACTTCTCTGGTTCTGACTGCTTGCTTGCCGGTCCTCCACATGACGCACATGTTACTGCCTTGTTTTCCACCAATTCTGCGATATTTCAAATAAAAACGTCATATTGTTGACGAAATGTGGTAGTGTTTTTGTTCTAAAATGATTTTGCAGGAACATTTTCACGAGATTGAATATGAGGATTTAATAAAATAAAAGACGTGTTCTCAGATATTTCTGTTATTTGTTTCTATAGGTTTTGTTTTCATTCCATTCTCGAGAAAGGAACTTTCTACGCATAACAGCAAAAATTTATTTTTATATTTTAAGCTGAGCTACAATTTTTGTCTTTTGTTAATTACTGTGAGAACATTAGTAGTTTAGACTACTCGATGCTTTAGTCGCCTATTTTGGCAAGAAAGTTGTGTTTTACACCCCCAGCCAAAGAAATCTTATGGTTCATGTCATGTATTTAAATTTGTCAACTGCAAATACTTGTATTGTTAAAAAAATAATTAAACTATTACAAAATATTAGAAATATCCTTATATAATATAGCAATTTTTAGAATGGGAATGGACAAACACGTAAAAGAACTAACTACTAACAAGAGCAGAAAATATCATGGCATCTTGAAAATGAGGGAAGCTCAAGAATTTTGACGATGGTCCGATAATAATATTATCTTCGAATCGTTATGTAAATTGCCTTCATCTGAGGGGGCATATATCCCATTATCCCTTCCCCTGTCTACGTTTCTGTTTCACGCATGTATTTGGGTATAAATCTTACTGAAATTATATAAATGTTTAAACATTTACAACAAATTCTGCTTTTTATCGCTTGATCTTTGACAAAATGCGAAGAAACAATTTCTAGCAATTTTCAATATATTCATTTGTTTTCAATATATAGGGTTTTTTTCGAAAATGTTGGCATAGAAGTGACGTCTTATTGTGGCATCGTATAATATCTGAGATAAACATTTATTACTTAATGTATGATCAGTTGTTATGGCGTTAGCAGTTTAAATATTTTCGATGGAGCAGCCTCATCATACGATAATAGTATATTATTTTATATGGAGGAAAAGTGATACTTTTCATGGCGCGCTCGTGTTTAACAGCCGAACGGAGTGAGGCTGGTAATAGAGAGCAAGCCATGGAAAGTAACTTTTCCTCCAAATAAAATATGCTGTTTTTTCTTCAAATGTCGACAAATTAATGCAAAAACATCTCTTTTTAATAGTTATAATATCTAATTATTATTAAAGGCAAGGCGGCTTAGACCGGTGTCGGTGAATAGGCACAGGTTGTTGCTATAGTAACGTAACATAAAGCTGTCAGTGGACACTGTCAACAATAATTATTTTTTTAAGATTGCGTCTCCGATTGCGTTTTAATTCCGTATTGATAAGCAGTTATTGATAAGTTCGATTAAATAATAACCAATTTGTTCCTAAATTAGTGATTTTTAGAAATGCAGTCACAAATTGAGTGATAAATACAAATTGTAGTTTAATAAATCTTGAGTTGTTGACGCTTATTTTGTTGTCTGTTTGTATTGTATCTATGTTGCTATGACAATACTTTTACCTCCGCCGGCGGAAAAGTGAAAAGTAAAGCTCCGGCGGAGGAAAAACGAAACTTCACGGCCGCCTACACAGTCGAGTAATGACGGATTTACTGACGTTTGAAGAAAAACATGGTTTATACGGAGAAGCCAAATTAATATAGCTGAATCATCCTATATTTTGGATATGTTATTCCTCGAGGCAAAATAAGCGACTTTTGAAGGAACCTTTTCCTTGTGACTGTACAGTGTGATCTAAAAAAATGATCTCTTCGTCTTTTTCATTTTTTGCTTATAAAAGCGTCTCATTTAAAAATTGTTTTTTGTCCTCGAAATAACATAGCAAATATGTGTCCCTTTTGCTATACAGGGACGTCACTGGACTATATATAATTTTTCTATTTCAATAAATGGATCAACATATTTTAAACAATTTTTACATTAATTAAATACAGCATTTAAATCACCCTGTATAGCAACAGGAAAATCTCCTTTTTAAAAACTGTTTACTCTGGTATTAAGAAGATCATATCAAGAAACTAAAAACGTTTACCGAAAATGAAGCTTCGATGTGTTAAGAATTTGCAATTTACAATTATAAAATAATGTAATATTTAAAAGCTACTTATTCTGCTCTCAAAACCATCACCATATCCAAAATTTAGGAAGATTCAGCAAAATATTTTCTTAGATTCCATATTATTTAGCCACCCTATATAACCCATGTTTTTCATGTGATGACGCAATACCTTCTAAACAAGAAGGCCGGGCATCTAAATCTAAGATGGCGTGGCGCCTAGGGAGCAGGCTTTGACAATGGAAAACTTATTAATTCATATATGAACTACTTTTGTTACTTTTTTACTTAAAAAGAAATACATACCTAAATTACTTTTAATATAAATCTTATTGAATTTATATAAATTTTTAAATATTTAAAGATCGACACGAGATTCGACACAAGATGCGGTTTTCGAGTTTCATTTGCTTGGTCTGAACCGATATGTAAAGTAATATCTACGGAGTGTGAAATGAAACTATTCTTTTTTGAATGGTTTTTATCTCCGAGAATGTTTGAAACAAATTCTTCTTTTTCTAGCGTGATCTTTGACAAAAATTTCTAGCAACTTCGATATTTTCATTTGTTTTCAATATATACGATTTTTTTCGAAAATTTTCACATATAAGTGACATCTTATTGTGATACCCTGTATATGAGATAAACATTTATCAGCTAATTTATGAGCAGTTGTTGAACAGTATAAATAATTTCGATGGAGCAGCCTCGTCATATGATAAATATGATTTATACAGGGCGGCCAAATTAATATAGCTGGTTCATCCTATATTTTGAGTGTGCAATTCCTCGAGGCAAAAAAGCAAGTTTTGAAGGAATCTTTTCCTTGTGATTGTATAGCCTGTCCCAAAAAATTTACCTAAATGTATAAATCAAGTTCAAATCTCGTAAGATATTCTTCTGTTCAAACTAACCCAAACAACGGACCACGAGATTCTAAATTGGTTTTTCCATTTTTTGCTTATAAAGAAATGTCTCATTTCAAAATCGAATACAAATAATCGAAGTATTCGATTCTGGCTTGCATTCGAATGCATTCGATTCTCAACGAAGAATTCTAATACCAGCAATATTCGAATGCGCTAACAACGAACTAATCGTCTCTCGAATGCTGGTTGAATCGAAATGAAATATGAATCGACACAATTCGCGTCAAATGCGTTTATAATATAACTTGTTCGATTATGCTGGTCTGTCGTCTGAGCAACAAATAATAGCGCTGCCCTGCTAAGCTGAAACGTCCTATCTGACAAAATTTCAGTTTTTGTGTTAAAGGCATATTTGTGATGCAGACATGCACCTACAACTGTTTTCCTACACAAGAACGTCCTAACTACATCATAAAGCACTTGTTTCTTACATTCAGTTTCGTCCTATCTACTAAAAACAACATGATTACTAAGAATGTTTGTCCTATCTTCATTTACTAATTAAATTTGTCCTAAGTACGCACATAGGACGTTTCAGTTTAGTAAAATTTAAAGGTTTCAAATAAAATTACGAAGCAGCATGTCCTATCTGTCACATGGGACGTTTCAGCTTAGTAATTTTCTTCTAATCAAGTTTGTTAGGACACGCACGTGATGCCGGCAGTAAGTAACAAATTAGTTATACTGGCTTTAAACAAAAGTTTTGAATAAAAATTTAAAAAGTCAAAAGATGAACTCAAAAAGAATTACAGTTATCTCATAGTTGATGATCCTGAATATCTTCCTGATGATGCCGATCGTGAGTGCAGTTCAAATTTTTCGGGATCTCCGAGGAAAAATTTAAAACTAAATCATGTGGGTACCTTTATCTTTCCCGAAAATAGCGGCGCAAATAAAGAGGATAATGTTCCTGAATCGAACTTAGATTTTGTCAAAATCTGGGTCCGAGAAAATCTCCTGGAATCAGAAACAATTCCGGAGCCACCACACTTTAAAACAACTTAAGTTCCCCATGTTACTGCCGATTTTATACCTCAAAATACGGTAGAAAATAAGAAAAATGAAGATTATACCAGCTTTGACTTAGTTAGTAGTTTGGTTGAAGATATAATTAATTCATCTCTTTATTTGAAAAAAAAACGAAAAAAGCTTTACCAAGAAGGGGTTACCAAGGAAAAAACGATTATTTGAAGCACCATTAGGGGAAAGAAATAGGCAAAAAGAATTAGCTAAAGCATCTGGTACGGGGGGTCAGGGAAAATGCAATTCCAAAAGTTTTCGACCTACAATATCATCTTATCGAAAGGAGCATGCTCCCAAGCGCCTTTACTTGCCTTCCGACGTCAACATTACTTTCATGTTTATCGTAAAGAGGTGAAAATATGAATATTTCTTTTGCACAGTTAGGAGGAGAAGAGTGTTTTACCTGTTCTGCACTCCAGGTTCATAAAAAAGAAAGTAGTAATGCTGAGAGTATCGCCCTAGAGTGCGATTCTTGTAGAAAACATTATGATCATAAAATAAAATACAGGAATGCCAGAGAAGAATATGTAAAAGACTCGGGAAAATATGAAGTAGATAACGAAATTATTATTTCAGCAGATCTACAAAAGGTAATTATGCTACCCCGTGCTGAAATGTTTAAAGAAATAATTTTTGTATCTCACATAATCGCTTTTAGCGAAAGTTTTGTCCCGGTTGGAAGAGCAAAAGCTACAAAACCTTTGGCAGTTCTGTGGGATGAAGAAGTAGCCAAGCGCAACAAAGAAGACATAATTTCTGCGTTGTACACATTTTTTAAGAAAAATAGGGACGTTAAATAACCATACGGTCAGATAATTGTTCGGCCCAGAATAAAAACTGGGCCCTATTTTATTTTTTTTTCTTACATAGTAAATTGCAGTGAAGTAAATCTTAAACAACTGACAATAAAATATTTTGAGCCTGGCCACACCTTTATGTCGGCCGATCATTTTCACCAAAAGGTAGAAATGACCATGAAAAGAGTCAAGAAAATTTTTGATTTTGATGACGTTGTGTCCTGTGTTGCTTCTGCCAATGATGGTAAAATTGACGTCATTAGCCTGAACATTAGGCAATTCAACAATTGGAGTGATCTAAGTTCAAAATTTAAATTAAAAAAGGTTACATCTAAAACAGTAAAAAGCAAGTGAAAAATATTTCTGTTCTTAAATCAAAGATCAAAATTAAATTTCTCTAAACTACACAAAAATTGTATTTATTGTCCTATGTGTTTACCCTTTTTCAGATTCCTAAGGATAAACGTCCTAACTAACAAAAGTCAAAGTTTGGGGCAACTCCGCGATTTACAAAGTATATGTATTGATGTATATTGCTTAAAGTTAACTCATGCCAAACTTTCATTCCTTTTGAAAAATTATTAGATAGTGGACAATATGAAAACAGAAAATCGTTAATATCTCAAAACTTTCCTCAAGTCAGATAGGACTTTTCAGCTTAGCAGGGCAGAGCGGGCTGTGTTTTGTATTATGGTGAACAATAATCAAAAACGCTATGCTATAAAAAGTATAAAATAGAGTAGTTTAATTACTGTGGTAGTTTTTTAATTGTTGAATATTTTTCTTCTGTAGTAAACATATTATTAATTTTAAGTGCGGTAATCGGCAGGTATGACATACTTACATATTTTTGCAATATGCAGAAGATAAGGATTTTTGGGAATTCAAATTTAAATTATTAAAAAGTGATGATTTTAGTAAATCTTTAGTAAACTTTTACATAATATCTAAACAAAACAACTTTTAATCAATATTTTATTTTTTAATCGTGAATGCTTTCTCTAATCTTCGTAAAAAATTTTGCTCTTATGCTAAATGTATAAAGAATGAAGACTTCAAGATTAAACAATCCAGAATCAGACAATCTGTAAATTTGAATTCGAGAACGAGACTTCGAGGTCACTCGAAATCTCGAGAGGTTGAATCGCTAATTGAAACATTTGGGATATCGCCACTAATCCAAATAATTCGATTCTTTGTATTCGAATAATCATTCGATTCTCAGAAATATTCGAATGCAAGATATTCGATTCTAAAAATCATCCGTTATTCCCTTCACCTTTGTTTATATTCTTATAAAGACAATGCCTTCACTAATAGCAACTGCATGTTCTTTTTGCTATACAGAAACATCTCTGGGACATATATAATTTTTTTGCTACAATAAGTGGATCAACATATTTTAAACAATTAACATATTAATTAAATAGATCATTTAAATCACCCTGTATAGCAACAGAGAAATCTCCTTTCTAAAAACTATTTAGTCTGGTATCAAGAAACATGGTTTATATAGGGCGACCAATTTAATATATCTGGATCATATTATATTTTGGATATGCCATTTTTCAAGGCAAAAGAGGGGAACTTTTGTTTGTAATTGTACAGTGTATCTCAAAAAATTGGCCTCATCAAAAGTCAAATAAAGCGTTTAGTTCGTAATATAAAGTTATATCAGACACACAAAATATTATATATAAACTACCCCATAATTTTTTTTAAAATATCCTAAAACCCAATTCTTATAAGAGATCATATGAGAACAAGTCTAATCAAAAATATCATAAAACCGTATACATATTTTCCTAAGAGATTTTCTAAAACGTATAAGTTTTATACATATATGCTTTGAAGATGAAACAGCCACTACCAAGTTCGTATACTACACTAAAATGATTTTTTGCGCGAAATTTACAGAGAAAACTGCTCTTTAGCGCCCCGGCGCATCAGACCTTATAATTTATTGTTTTCCTTACCTCGTTTCTGGATATCATCCCTGGTAATTTGCGTGGCTAGCGTTGGCGCTGGATGCAATCCAAGATGCGGGGCGGTCGGGGTTCCTGGATACCAGGCCCAGCCGGGCGCCTGGCCGTTGAACATCCGCAGTTTATCGTAAACGGATTCGTTTTGGGCCGATGCTTGTTGTTCTTTCTGGCTGGCTAAGTTCCGGAGGACACGATTTATGGATGAGACCTAGAAATAATAGGAAAAATTAATACGAAGACAGGGACGAAAGATTATAAATCTTAAACATTGATTTATTGTCTTATGTGTCTGGGTATTTTTACTTATCAATATCATTTGATTTATATGTTTTCTTGTCCCTGAAACTATTGAAAGCATCAAAACGATTTAGTGAGTAAAATTACATGCGTAAGCATAAAATGTCTTATATCTGCAAACAATTATTTGTGATTTTTTTTTATGTTAGTCAGTGATATTCATGATAGTAACTAGTAAATACACATTTCAAACTAATGCTTTGCAAAACAAAATAAATTGGAAATATGTCGAGACGACTAGAAGGCTACTATAATAAAAGTTACAAAATTTTAATGTTACAGAATCCTAAAATATATTGGCTAAATAATATCAACACAAAAACGAATAGGACTAAAGAACTGATCGAAATGTGCATCAGTAGATTGGTTAGCAAAACCAAATATACTGTTTTCATAGTGAAAACTAATTACCACCAACTTTAGAGAACAGTTTATCAAATTCGAAACCCAAACCAAGAGAACATTTCAACAAAATGCAAATTCAGAGACAGGCTCGATGAGAAATCCTCTCAAACAGCAGGATACATGATTCCGAATCTGCTCCTCACAGAAAAAAAAATCGTTCGTAAAAGCTTGATCAGCTTCCCTCGTGAACACAGTATTCAGTTTATGGATGCAATAGTTTCATGCGCCATAATATCTAACAGTCTTCCCCTCCCTCAGACGGGCATAGCCTGTTAGGTTAGCTCAAGTTGTGCTTCAGAAAATTTGTGACAGAAATTTGAAGAAAATGTACCGATGCGAATTGTTAATATACGTTTACGTCGCAAATGTCTTTAATGTCATAAAGCTTGATATTTGCATCCATTGAGTGAGAAAATTGATTTTGGTTTCCATAACTTAAGATATCAATAATAAATCCGTATTTATTAAAATATTATTTTTCAGTCACTAAAGCGTGATCCTAACGCAAAGACGCCGTCTTAAATAACTTCAATTATTCTTATCTCAGAACATTGCTGAAGCAAGTCAGCAAGGCATAAGAAGTGATATTTGGCAAGTCCCAACGAGCAGCAATTGAACATTTCAAATGCCAGTAAGTAAGTAGGTATACCAATTTGTGCGTGCCATTTAAATTTAAGTTGGTTCTCGTGGAGGTTTTAACAGCGGCATGCCAGCATGTGATTTTTGTATTTGAACAATAATTCGGAATAATTTAACAGTTGTTTAAAGTAGCTCCTTTTAGTTGATGACTCTACGCGATGTACGCACACGTCCTGTCATCAGATAAAAATCGACAAAAATCCGTATAATTCTGTTAGTTTTTCGAAGATGCACTTATTTATTTATTTATTTCAGAAAGGATGTTGATAATAATTATTACACGTCGCTGCATTTTTCTTTCCTTAAATAATGACATTTGTTTCATTTGAAAACGAACTCAATTAAAATATCCAATTATGGACAATTAAAGAGATATTTTCTTAAGACCAGAAGAATTATGAAACGAACTTGGCATTTATTAAGTGCAACTAATACTTTTCCAAGCAAAACAATAATGACATTTGTTTCGTTTGAAAAAGAACTAAATTAAAATATCCAATTAAGGACAAATAAGGAGATATTTTCATGTGCAGACTTACTGACTATCAAATCGTTTTAAGACCAGAAGAATTATAAAACGAACTTGGCATTTATTAAGTGCAATTAATATTTTTCCAAGCAAAATAATAATACTTTTTCGAGTAAATGTTATTGGTTGAATCAGTTGAAATAACTAGGGGAAACTTGAATAAAAAAATATAGTCCGTCGGATGGAGCGCGAAAAGCCTTCTACTTTCGGAGCTAAAAAAACTGAGGTATAACCAAATGGGACCTTCACCATTTAAAAAAGCATGTTTTTTTACATAGAAAATGAAAATTGACGACTCTCTCCATTGGTCGAGACCAAAGATATAGGCAAAAAACTAAAAAAAAAAACGAATTTTTATTTTTTTATTTTGAACACTCATAACTTTTTTTCTAAAGAAGGTAGAACAACATTTTTTTTTTAGTTTTATACCTCATTCAATTTCCTTTCTTTTGGTTGATATTTGATTAAAAAAAAGTTGTAAACTATATAAAAAAAACAGTAATATTTAAAAAAAGACAACAATTTGCCAATATTTTTTAAACTCACTTTATCATAACTTTCTTATGCAAGGAGCTATTTAATTTATTTTTTCTTTAAAAACTACGCAATTTAATGGACTTCATTTTGTCTCGATTAATATGTGATCTATTTTTAAAAATAAAACCGGTAGCGCGTGCCTCTGCGGCAGCTAGACGGCGGCGGCGGCTTTTTTCCATCGCGATCGTTGACGTTGTACCCGCCAGGTACACAGGATTTAATTATTTTAATTTAAATTTAGTATACTTGCGATAAATATTTTTTTTTGCCTTTTTGTCGCTGGTAATATGCAATGGCTGATGTTGATAATTGACAGATTAATTACAGTGTTGCCAAACGGTTTGTCGATTGCGTGTTAGTTCTCGGTTCCTCTTATTTTTTTTTAACTTAATGAATAATGTCGCTTTTTATCATAGATTATTTGACAGTTGCGGATTAGCACATGTTTTTTTATATTTTTTTTTAAACTCAAGCAACTCGGTTTTAAATTACCGATAGCTCGGTTGCGAGTAGTTCGAGTTAGTTTGCAATTTTCTTTTAAGCCACTTGTGAAATCGTTTTTAATAAGGTACCTGCTTGTCGGTTGGGATATATAGTTTGCACTGGTTAGTTAGCATTTTTTTTTAAATTACGTGCGAAGCAGTTTTAAACTACCGGTCTCTTGTTTGCGGGTTTGTACTAGCTAGTTTGCATTTTTTTTTAAAGCCATCATAAAAATATACCTATCTAAATAATCCTCACTTTTTTTGATAGATAATGAAAAAATGAATCGATTGGTAGGTACAGTCATATTTTATTTAGTTGAAAGGCAATATTATATATGCCTATATTTGTATTGTAGATAAACAGTGTTTAAGTATTTTGGAATATATACTATTTCAAAAATGAAGCGTAAGGCGCGTTTATTTTGTCTAGAAACTGAGAGTATTGAAAATGTAATGGTGAAAAAACCAACTGTTTCTGGCTTTCAAACAATTTAAAAATGTGCAAATGAAAGAAATGACAATATTTTGAAAACAATTTTAGAATTAAAGAATGATTTACATGCCCATTTCATATTCCTTGCAGACAATCGTTTTGTAGGAAAAATAACATTATAAATGCAAATAGCGAGATGCAAGTGATGGGTCTTCATGCAGTATTCAAAAACCAAAAGATCAGTTATATATAAAAACAAAAATTTGATTTGTGGTAAATCAGGCACATTAAAGAGAAACCCTGTAGTTGTAATTTGCACAGGAACGGGTGCTAAAACTAGAAAAAAAAATTGATGCTGCGACTTTAAGAGAAGATATTGAAATACAAGGCAGATTATAGTTTTATGCAGATTTATTTGCAGCTGATGCAAAATATCACAAAATCTGCTATTCGAAATAATATTAGCACAAGAAATATAAAATCTGAGCTAAACAGACGAGTGCCGCCGGCCGGCACCGATTTTGAAAGAAGAAGATAAGAAGAATCAAAGTGACTATCCGGAAAATACAAACCATGCCGCTGCGGAAGAAACACATTTTTATAGCAATCACGAGGAAGCTGATAGAAGGATTATTTTCCACATGGTATCCTCCAATAAAAACGGTCAACTGGTCGTATGATGACGCTGATGTTCTAGTACTATTAATTTATTATTATGCTACTCACGAAAATCTAAGTAATAGTAATGCCAAAGAAATATTTATGGAAACTGGTCACACAAATATGACAACTAACCAAAAGCGATATATTCCTATTCACGTCATCTCAAAAAACATTGGCAAATTGGCATGTGAAGGCTTACCAAGTTTACACAGCCTGACAGGATGTGATACGCCCAGTTCATTTTTTAAAATAGGGAAAACATGCTTGGAAAGTGTACTATAATAATTGCGGCACTCACAAATTTGCCGAACTGGCGCCAGAAGAAGGAATAAAGTTTACCAGAAGATTTGTAAGTTTTTTATATAAAAATAAAAATGCAAATAATCTGATTGAAATTCTATTAAACCTTATAAATGAGAGCAAAAAACAAGTTCAGGAATTGCCCTCTACAGAAGATAGTTTCAAACTACATGTACTTAGGTGGATTTATAAAGCAAAAATTCATAATAGGTATACGTATATTTTATTATTATGTGTAATTTTAGGTCATATTATCAGTCATTTATATGGGTCAATAGTCATGTTGGTGAGGTAACCAAAAATGATCCCTTGTTATATGGATGGACATTAAATGAGGACAATTTTATAGTTCTAAAAATTATGCCTCAATCTCCAGTTCCAGAAGATATACGGCAAATTATTTCCTTATTATGCAATGACAAAATCTGCAACACACAAAAATGTCAGTGTAAAAAAGAAGGGGTATTTTGTAGCTCATATTGCAAAGGCAAAACGAATTGCATTAATATTAATCGCGACCTTGAAGAAAATCAAACTGAAGCTGGAGATACTGATGACGATACATCTTTCGATAATTTGTTTTAATTAATTAATAATATATGTATACCACAATTATCTATTATTTTTCTAAAATATTAGAATATTTTGGAAGAAAGTTAACGACTTACGATGTACCCTCACTCCATGGTGCAGATTACTAATGAAAACTTGTATTTAAAACATTACCGCGGCAGTGGGTGAAACAAGAGCAGCGGTCGAAACAACAGCCGTCCAGCCAGACGCAGAGGCACGCGTCCCGACGTTTAAAGGCCGCTACAGGTTTTATTTCTAAGAATAGACCACAAGTTAATCGAGACAAAATGAAGAGCATTATATTGCGCAGTTTTTGAAAAAAAATCATTTAAATAGCGCTTTGCATAAGAAAGTTATGGCGAGGTGAGTTTAAAAAAATATTGACAATTTGTTGTCTTTTTAAAATATTACTGTTTTTTTTTAATATAATTTTACATTTTTTTTTAATGTAGTATATACCAAAAGAATTTAAATTGAATGAGGAATAAAACCTAAAAAAAATTGTTGTTCTACCTTCTTTGGAAAAATAGTTATGAGTGTTCAAACTAAAAAAAATAAAAAATCCTTTTTTTTCAGTTTTTTGCCTATATCTTTGGTCGCGACCAATGGAGAGAGTCGTCAATTTTCATTTTCTATGTAAAAAAACATGCTTTTTCAAATGGTGAAGGTCCCATTTGGTTATACCTCGGTTTTTTTTCTGTGCATCCTAGACCTGGCTTTCCGACGGACTAATAAGAGATTGTAAATGTTAAATCAAATGTTTTCTATTTTGAATATCTTGAATGAAATGCTTTGAGTTTGCAATTTATAGTCTTGTCCATATTTTTAATTGCAGGGATAGATGTTTTGGATATGACTAAGTTTTTTTTTCGAAACGTTTAACAATCGCCCAATTAATGCGTGGGCCAGGTGTATATTCAATTTTAAAAATAGTTAATCTTTCACCTTCTTGATGGTGTGTGTATATTTATACTTATTTCGCCTCAAACAGGCGGGTCGACAATATTTTACAATTTTTATCAGAACAAGTATGGTAAAATGGAGAATAGAAACAGTTTCGGACCTTTCCAGCTCCGTTGCTAAAGTGGTATTTAGTCACCTTTTCGACAACGAAAAATATTGAATTTACAGTTCACGATTTCTAGATTAAAAAACGCATAGTAAAATTAAAAAAAAAAAGTTTTTCCCTAAAAGAAATTAAAACGTTCTTTTTCTATTCACCAGTGGACCAATAGAAACACCTAATACGTTTTTAAAATTGCAAAAAAAGTGATTAGAACTCCAATTTTACAAAATAATTTATATAGTTATGTTGAAATGTGACAAATTCAAAGACATATTATTCAATTTAAATATCTTTGATGCACATTAAATTTTAAGATGTCTCTTCTCGACATAGATACTACTATCTCGTCTTATACACGAAAACCTCTCCAACAAACTGGTTTATATTAAAGGAAATATCGGGAACTTCTGGAAATTCATACATATATCCTGATGAATGTTTGGTGGGACAACCTCTTAAGAAAGCGGCTTTAATGCCATTTTCTGTAATATTAATGACTTGTCCGATTAAAAATGTTGTTGGAAATACACCAAAAGTCAAATTACTTTTTCTATTAAATCATGCGAAACGGGACAAGCATATCAAAATCATTTACCTTTAAAGCAGACTGATAGAATAGAATAGAATTGAAGGGAGTTTTGGCGTTGGTACCCGCCTCTGCTACTGCAACCTATACCGGTTTATTGTAGCAATCTGAACTATGCTTAGAGGACCTCATCCAGTCTGGTCTTTCTAATCAGACTCCGCAAATGGAGTACGGGCTCATCCATGTACCTTGCAGGTCCTGGTTTGGTATCTCCTAGCCTTGCATACCTGAGCCTGCAGAGAGCCTCACACTCGCACCACACCTGTTTTGGAGCTTTTTCCTCCTCCTGATAGAACCTGCAACGGCTATTATCTGCCAGGCCAATATTTTCCATGTGTCTGTTCATTCTACAGTGCCATGTCAGCTGACCCCCTAATATTGTTATCGTCTTGCAACTCCTCTTAGGTACATCTGCCGAGAATTTTGAAGAGCCGTGTTTTATGAACTCTTTGGCCTGTAGATGCCCCGGTGTTTGTAACCACCAGTTTAGAGATTGTTTATCTATGCAGCTTTTAACTGCTATTTTGAAGACTCTTCCTGCTATCCCGGAGTAGGGCTCACGTCCCAACGTAACCTTACTTGCGCCCCATTTTGCAAGTTTGTCGGCTTCATCGTTGCCTTGATGGTCTTCATGTCTCGGAACCCACGCAATGGTGAGCTTATTGTTACGAGCGACCTCTTCAAAGGCACTTATGCAGTCTTTAACTAGTCTAGATCTGACCCTGTGTGCGCTAACAAAGCAGGCTGATGCTGATAAATCATTATCTGTAGCTGACTTATCGGTGAAACTTGGTAGAGATGTATTAATTTCTGAGACTTCATCTAAAAAATATTCTGGAGCGTTTCCTATTATTGATATGAGATTAATAAGGGGCATATTCACTTCCGGCTCTAAATCTTCATCTTAGGTTTCCATACGCCCTTCAAAATTATCATTTTCTTGATGTTCTTTATCCGACGTGCTTCCAAAATCCGCACCTTTAACGTTAAGCCCAGCAGAAACTTGAATTTTACTGCGTATACCCTTCGCATTTTGACCATCGCCATATCTCATTGATTTTTGAACCAAGGAGTTATCCAATTCTTCTTCAATCTTCTCATTGTCATCTTTTATTTTGTCAAGATTTTGCTGCGGAAGGCTTTCTAAAACTTGATCCCTATTTAGTGAAAATATTTCACAATTTCTAAATTGAGATTATATGTTTTCCCACATTAGGCTCAATATCCTTCGTCAAGTCATTTAGCAAAAATGTAAATATGTGCTTTTGAACCGTGCAATGCTTTGGACCACCTCTATTTTCCATGTTTCAGCGATTTGTCGCTGGAAAAACGCGACATCCAGCATCTGAGTTAAATGGGCAGAGTTAGCTGGAAGGAAGAAATATTATTTTTTCGCAAACAGAAACTGTACATGAAAAAATGTGAACTGAGATTGTCACCAATTAGATACCTTCTTCCTGATAGTCCTTTTAGTGCATGTGTGATTGACATCGCGTCAAACCAACCAGAGGGGCGTCTATTAAATCTAATGCCTTTTAGACCTCCAACTGTCCAAGATGTATACAGATATTTAACTTCGTATATCATATATGATGGTAACAATGTCCCATCAGCTAAAGCAGCGTACATAATCGAAACAGCTAATTTGGGCGTATTGCAAAAGCGTTCTGGATAGGGCAGCCCCTTTTGGAGATGATTTTTTTACTACCCGGATCATCGGTTAAGTTAGTCTTGTCGTGATTGATTATGTTTGATGGCGGTTCATTTTCCAACTCCGTTGCTAAATTATCAAAAGTATTGGGAGAAACAGCGACTCTTGTGCGCTTGATGTTCTGGCAGATTCCACTTCCCAATTGATCTTTGTAAGGAATAGATAAAGTCCCTACTGGAGAGATTATCTTTAAATCACTTTATTGTTTCAACTCTACTGTGTTGGTAGTTTTTCATAATCATCCTTACGTCCAAATGGTCAAATGGGTAGCCTCAATCGGGACAAACTATTAGTTGATTTATTAATATATCTGCTTCTTGTTTGATTAGTGCTGTTTGTCCTCCATGACGCTTTAGATTTCGGTTTTTGTGGTACCGCTAAAGCCCAGAATAAGTTATATTGAAAATTTGATGTGCCACCCTATAACTGATCCCGTTGTCAATTGAAGCAAGAGCTATTTCTAGAGTTTTTTCTTATATGTTTTACCTCCAGAATTTAGCTTATAAAGAAAAAAGAATTGTGAACAACAATGGGGTGAATAGAAACAGTGAGTGCATAGAAACAACGTGTTTCTATTCAAAATTATTTAAAAATGAGGTAAGGTAATAACTGAAAAAGTAAGCATGACAGACATTTTTGAAAACGGCAGTGTAAACCAGACACTTGAAAGCTACTTTAACCAAAAAGTTAATGTCTTACTTGTTTTTACCTCAACACTGCAAATAAAGTTTTGCTAGTAATCGAAAATGCACCTGCCTTCACTCTAACAGATGTTTCGTACTGCAATCAGGGTTGCCAACAGAAAACATATTTAGCTTATCAAAGACTCGCGTCTATATGCAGGAATATCACTTTGGCTTCCTGGCGTCCGTATGCATAGAGTACGGGTGCGTTCTTTTACAAGCGTCTAGGACTTGACGCATGACCCTCTGCTCGCTTCGCTTGCTCCGGGGCGCAACCAAACAAAACTAACCCATACTGACCCAAATTAAAAAAAAGAAACAAACATAATCTTTAAAAAAATAGTAAAAATACATGCATTGCCACCGACGGGAATGGAACCCGAGCCACCCACATGAGAAGCAGAAGCTCTGACCACTATACCACCATAAAGACTGAGAAGATCAACCGGTTCTTCTCGGGTAAAGACATGGGTAATTCTGCTACATTCGGCCACCTGTAACATTCGGCCACCTGTACTATGCGCATGCGGAAGCCAGGAAGCCAAATTGATATTCCTGTGTATAGATGTGAGTCTATCAAAGCAGTTAAGCTGACATCAATTGCCCGTTTGAGCACAAATTTGAAGCGGTAGGAGGCTTAATTCCACGGTAAAAAGTTTTATAAAGAAATTTCCTGTTTTCCCTTCTATTCGCCCTGCAGTTGATATTCACCTCGTTGACAATTATTATGGCATTATTAATTAATTTATTAATTAATGAAAATAAATCAGCTAACTCTGTGGACAACAAAAATCATTGTCATACATTTATATATGTATTATTTTTTTTAAATTCACCCTTATTGCTTAAAATTATTAATTGTAAGTAGAATACCCGGTATAAATATCTTTATATTGGGGACACAGTTGGGGAGCAAAAATGATTATTATATTGCGATTTCAGCATTTCTCAATAAAAAAGGCGCATTCACTGCAATAAACAAAGTTTCGATTCATGTTATTACTTCGGACCAATTTGCTAAATAAAAAACAACTGACTGGCATATGCATAATAACATAAATTAATATTAAAGCAATTAATAAACATAACAAGAAAAAGTAAAAACTTAATGATAATGTATAAAAAAATAAGAATCGACGGAAATGTAGCAATAAAAAGAGTAAGTTTAAAAAAAGTTGAACAAATTTAATAGTTATCCAGCAGTCGTAAATTTTAATGTAAAAAGCCAGGTTCGTATGTTTCCTTCAAATGCATTTTCATCTTGAGAAAATAGCTTCTTCCGCTGTGCCTGAAGCGATACAAATTTAAGGGCAAACTGCCCAAATGTTGCGATGGATTGGGCTATGTTCCGCCATGAAAATAGATTAGATTCCCTATAAGGAAACTAAGATTCTAACTCATTTTCGATATTTGATCTAAAATCGTGTTTTGATCTCCGCGGGATTTGAAACTGGCACCAAGCCAAAAAAAGGCGTCCGCAATGTTTTTGCCTTTTTGTACTGGTACAAAAAGCGTTAATAATTATTAAATCATAAACATTCATTATTTTATTCATCACTTGCAGCTGTGGTTTTAAAAAATTGCAAGAATTTATTTTTTCCCTTATTAATTATGTGATTGCAGCATTCCTATATATTAAAAAATTTTGCATTTCAATATTTAGCTAACGTTCTAAACTAAGAAGATCCGAACGAAGGAAAGCAAGGAAATCATTTTAATAGAGGTGGGGAATCTCGGCTGTGTTATATTGATTTAAATCTGTTTTAGACGAGGAACATGGCAATGTTGCAATAAAAATAAATAAAAATCAAATCATATAACCCGGCCGAGTATACCCAGACTTGTCGAGGCCTGTAAAACTTTTATCCCAATTTTATTTTTGTATGTTCAGCACACATTTTTTGTATTTTGTTGATTTCTCTTAGCCTAAGAGGCTCCTCAATATAAAGGTGAAACGTTGCGGAAATTAAAAAAAAACATTTTTCAATTAAAAAAATTGTTCTATTGAAAAGTTTGTATACGAGTTTTGTTTTTAATAATAACAAATATTTTTAATAGTTATTCAAACCCATAGTGTATCCTAGCCGATTTTTAAAATTCATGCCCGTTTCGTACCCTAACAATTCGTACTGCTACAAAAATGTATCTGAAACTCCTATTTGGCTCAATTTTTTTCCGTTCCGGTCAATTGACTGAAATCGATTCAAAAATACAATAAAACAATGAAATATAAAACAATATTTATTAAGGAACCATCAAAAACACATTTCTATTTATACTTAAAATAAAACAAAAGAACATTAAACGTGTTTAATCAGCTGATTAACGTCCATTAACGATTAACGTACATAGACAATGACGAATCCGAATTCTCAACGGAGGATTCGACAGCTACCTTAACTTCGAAAGACAGAGATATATCAGCCTCGGAAGGTGAAGTAATATTTAAGTCAGGTATATTTCCATTTTTGTCGATTAGATTTAAATTATATTTTACATAAACTAGTGTTCCAGATCGTGTAGTGGTTAAATCTGTTTCGTAATTTATTATAGAGAACTCCATGTATTGACCAGTTCCTTTCACAAGAAGCCGAGGAGGTCGACATTATTAGTAATTTTAAGGCTACCTTGTGAAGTACTGCTTTATTTTGCAGGTCTCCCACCACGGTTATGGTCTAATATCCGTTGATGTTTTACAAACTGATTTGACAGTTTTTACTGTCCATATTCTTTGATCATTAAATTCATTTGATGTTGTTCTAACATTTGAACTATCTCTAATTATTTTATTCTCAAAATCTTCAGATTCGTTGGAACCACGAAGACAGTACAAATCTATTAAAGTAGTATAACGTTGCACTTCATCTGGAGTTAGATTTACCTTCTTTATCGAATATATATGCTGCATTGTGCGTGTCGCAACAGGTCGTATCAATTTTAATGCTTATACAGTTTAAATGTTTTCTTTTTATCTAGGAAAAGGGTTTTTTAAATAAAATTATTGATGCATTTTTTTATCAAGTACAGCTTGTAACATAAGTATTTTCCATTAAGGTGATCCAACGGACAACAGTATTCAATAACTCAATAAACTTAATATTTCTATCCCAAAATACAGCATCATTAAGTAGAATAGATTTTATTTTATTTTTTGCCAGGGTCTCTACATCAGAGTTACGTAAACATTCTCTAAGTTTCTATTTATTGTCTTAAATACTTTCCATACATTTGGCACCTAGTTGCGACTGGTAATTTAAGAGATTAATTAAAATTACTGCACTGCTTTTCATTTAATATGGCGTTGGGAATATGTTTTAATTTATAAAATTTGTCAATTTGACATGTGAGAAACGCTGCCGAATATTTGTAGATTTGCAATATTTGCTACGCGTCGGTTGCCAAAGAGGTAATTTTATTTCTATCAATTTTTCTGATTATCCTTGTAATTTCACTGGAAATGTATTGGCCTGTGTGTCGAAACGCCTGGAGCTATGAAAAATCACAGCAAAAATCTCCATTATTTTTCGTATGCACCATAAAGTTTATTAAACCTTCGTTTCTTATATTCCTCCAGCCATCACTCATTACAGTTATATTATCCTCATTATCAAGAATTTCTTTGATATTTCTCTTTATTTTATAATAGCAATTAGGATGGGGGTTTGCTATAGTTTTTCTATCGGGAATTTGAAAAACTGGCCGGAGTTTCCCAAAAAGTTGTTTCTATTTATCTGACTAGGAAAATTACAGGACGCAATTTGGGTGAGTAAACAGCTTCACAAAAAAAGGTTTGTATCTCGGATTGTTCAGATTCACTTACATTGTCAAAGTTTTTGCTTTTGCCTACGTTTAGAACTTGTCTGAGAGGAATCAGCTGAAATAATTGGATTTTCATCAATTTCTGAATGTGGCCTATTGCTTTTCACCATTGCCGTTCTTTCTTCTTTTTTGTTTGGAAATATTTCTCAATTACATAATCTTCATCTTTAGTGGATTCATCCAAATTAGTCTTTCCCATGTCAAATTGAGAGAATAAATAATTTTTTTTAAAAAAGGGATAAAACCTTCACCCGGAACTTCTCTTGCAATAGAAATGTATTAAATAAAATAAATGAGGAAAAGTGACGGCTCCATTTTTTCTAACGTTTTAAGATTTCAAAATACCACTGAATTTGTTAGACCCTGTATATTACCAATATGGTAATTTACATAAAAATCTCATTATGTGCTTTTTTTGATGATAACAATACTTCCCTCTATGAGGAAAGTAAAAGCATATTACTTTTTCTGAGAGATATCGCTTAAATAATTATATACTATATATTATATGGTACTTATACTTATATATTCTTTCCTCACTGCGTCTGGAACTGATTTGCAAATTGTATGGTTCTTCATTCTATCTGCATGAGTGATGTAAATTACTCCACAGCAGCAAATGCAGGATTTACCTTTAACTTTGTTCACGTCACGTATTTCCATAAAACAATTCCAAAATTTGCTTTTACTTCACAAAAAAGTTTTTTGTTGTGCTTTACTTCATTTGGGGAGGGGAGCCACCAAACTACTGAATTGCAAAATATTGCACTGTCATATAAGTATTGGGATTCCCCAAATCACCGGTAATTGATTATTTAAGATATTTTACCGAATTTGACCATTTGACCGGTCAAATGGCCGTTCCAAACTCTACGTACCAACGGCAACACCAATATTAAGGGTTGACAAAATGTTTAAGGGAAATGACCGAATTTTCTAATATTTAGGACAAAATTGTTTCTGTCTGTAAATGTCCTTTTCATTATTGTTCGAGTTTTCTTTCTGTGAATAAGTAAGGTAAATGAGGGAGAGATGCGGCATTTTTTGAAAAATAGCTGTAATTTTGAAGATTTCTTTTTCAAAATGAATCAATACACTCAATGCTTTAAACTTCATTAAAATATAAAAATAAACTTTAATTCTAATAAAGCATAAACATAGCAAAAAAAAAACATTTTTCTTACTAAAGTCAGCATATCTCCCACACTCCTGGGAGAGAGGCCGCGTAGAAAAAGGAGAGATACCGCAGAATCGACATCACTAAAAAACAAATTTCACCATACATGGTGCAAGTGACATATTGCCATTTTAAGCATTTAAGGCACTGCAGCCAATCCACTTTTTTAGTTGCCGTTGCGTAAACTTTGAAGCATTCCACGCATAATTCCTGCATAGGCTCATTATCGCTGTCGCTGCATTGGTTTTTTTTCTGGCTCTTCATCTGTTTTTTGTTGTTCTTTTTCTGGTATTTTTAGTTTCTTTTTCTTTTCTGCCGCCTTGGTTGTTTTAGGTTTGTCAAGGCAAGCCCTTTGCTGGAAACTTTGTTTAACGGATGCAGGTATTTTTGGGACAGGAGACACTTCGTCGCGGTCGTCTCCCCACTATATGTGAATGGAACTTGCAGAGCTTGTGGAGGCTAATTCTAAGCTGGGACGGTTAGCATCTCTTTCTGAGGATGTTTCTGTTGTGACTGTGGCTGAATCAATTATATAAAAGTGATCCGGAATTGCATTAGGATCAACAGGATATATATCCCTTGTTGCCTTGGAACCGTTAATGGATGTGGTCACGGATGCTTATCTTAACCAAGCTTTTCCAATTAATGCACCGGCTTGATATCTCGTGAGGTTTTTACTGGCTTTGTGTTTCATCCATAACTGAGCTTCTTGGTTAAAATAAGTTGCTTAAAAAATCTTCGGTTTAGTGGCTGACGATCCTGAGTGCAGTGGCTTGGTAAACACAAACAACGATATCGTTATCGTCAGTTACTTGCAGCATATCGCCATCTGGACTATGTGAAGCCATCCAGGAATAATAAACACTTACCGGATGGTTTGTTGGGAATAATGTTCTTTCAACCATTTAGAAATAATTCTGAGTTTATGAAAGATGACTTTTTGATCAAATAAACTTTGGATCCACTTGGCAATCTATCTGAAAATTCAGCATTTTGGTTTACACCTTTGAAAATTAACGTGGACGGAATAAACTTGTCGCCTGCACTACAACAAGCAACAACAGTGACATTTTCAACTCGCTCTTTAGATGTTAAGACGTGGACATCTTTTGCACCTTTAGTTGCTAGGATTTTGCCAGGTTTCTTGATCAATTGAACCCCTGTCTCATCCATATTAAAAATATGAGACGGTTTATTCAATAAATTATTTTCAGTTAAGATCTCAGTCAAAAGTTGGAAAAAAATTGAAGTTTCTTCTCTCTTCATTCCTCGAGCTCTTGATAATGGCAATCCTTCAGCTTGCCTTATCGGCAGTTCGGGGTTCCTTTCCAAAGATGATGAAAGCCAAGAATAACCATCCATGCCGCTATTTTCCAAATATGTGCGTTTTAATTTTAGTTTCTCAGCAAAGTTTTAAGCCAGCCATCGAACTGTATTTCTATCAGGAGCAAATTCAGCCGCTGCCAATCGTTGGATGTGAGCAACCAATCGTTTTTACATTTTCATTCCCTAGAAGGTCTGTAAAAATAAATTAGGTATATGACATTTCTGACCTAAAATTTAAAAATCACTTATCTTCTGGTCCGAGGCTCTCTTTCCGAAGTTTACCACTAGCCATTCTGCGTTTAAGGGCCTTTGGTGGCACATGATAACGCCTATGAGCTTTTCTTTTGGATATCTCACCGAAGCTAACTTTATTAATGGCTTATTGGAATTGTTCTTCGGTCCACAAGGCCCTTGGGCGTGCACTTGCCTTTCTTTCATATTTTTGTGGCAATTTTCTAATAAAAATTTAATTTCATTTAATTAAAATCACGGTGAAACAAGTCTTAAAAAAATAGCATGCGGCGTCCCTCATTCCTGAAAATACGGCAACTGTCCTTTTTGTTGGGAGAGATGCCGCACCCGCTCACCAAGGTCACAAATTTGAAACGCACCAAAATATGGCATGACACGTGTAAACATAACCTCAAAATACTCGAAAAACTTACGAATATGAAATACTGCTACCACGTTACAAAGAACCACACTATTAGAACTGTACTTAAAATTTTACAAAGAAAATTTAATCTTATCTTCGTAAATTCGAGGATGGGGAGCGATAACACGTCCGATATCACAAGTCACAACCGTTCACTTAATGATCGACTCTCATTACGAGTATACTTGGTAGCGTACTTTACGTAATCAACGAAATACATCAAAATCGGTGTCTCTCCCTACGCGGCAACTCCCCCGTATTTACCCTATTGCAAATCCGCTAAAGGTGAAATAGATTTCCAAATTAGCCGATCAAAAAATAAACCTTCGCTTTTGAATTAACTCAAACTAATCAAAACATGTGAATTATGTCCTCTTTCTTTTCGAAATATACTGGATGATCTATTTTAAAACCAAGATAATAATTTTTTTACTTAGCTTCGGTGTACAAGAAACTCAGCAACATTTCTGTTGGATTAAAATCAAATTTTCTAGATATTGCGTGATCTTCCTAATCCATTTGCACCAAGCTTGATATGTTATTCCAGAGTCTAGTTCGTAGCAATCGGAGCTTCGGAAGATTTTTCATATTTTTTTCAATTCTAATTTATTTGGATTTTAATTCTATAATAGTCCTGCTGCAATGTAGATTGTTCACTTGAAACCAAAACCAAATGTCAATAATACGTAGTTAAACAGAAAATGAATCATGCCAATTTAAATTATTTCATGCGATAAAAAGGGTAGGGAATATTTTGTAACCGTATGCGTGTCGCTGACGTATAGTGACGAGGTGTTTTACTTCCACTTGATTTAACAGGAAGAATAAAGGCGTAATAACATCCAGAGGGATAGGGATAAGCCAGTTATGCTTTGCGTGAGTTGTTGCACTGGATTGCATCTGGCCTTGCTTTTGTGCGGATGCTGGATATTCCCACAAGTTCGGCGAAAGTGTCAATATTAGTTTAATCAGTGTTTTATTCGTTGTGGTAAACACAATAATATAGCGCTATTATTAGAAATTATGTATTGCCCTTCAATTTTATAGGGGTTACCGTGTTAAGATTAAGGGAAAATGAACAATTGTTAATTTGTTTTCTACTTCATTCTTCTAGCTGAAACAATATGTCACACTTATATCTTACAGTTCTTTATTTTTTCTTCATTATTTTTTTCTTCGGGGACTTATTTGTTATTCAGGCATGTGATACATCATTAGAAAATAAACACCGATGCGCGATGTTGGAAAGCGTAATATTCCTCTAGAACATATTACGTCACATTACGTGTAACATGTAGTAGGTACTTCTTACATGTGTAACGAAATTCCATGCATTGATGTTCAGAGTTTTAATGAAAATATCTGGAAGACTACAAAAATTCAAACACCACTTGCCGAACTTTCAAATTTCAAATGGCATTATCCCTTTGAAACTAAAAGTTAACTGTTGGAATGTTGCGATATAGAGAGAGACATGTGGATGCTTAAGCGAAAGCTTTGAAATTGGTGTAACAGCATAGCACACACCGGAGTATTCCAGATTGTCCCCTGAATAAAAAATGTCTGGTTCGAAATTGTTATTTTTTATAACTAAATTATTATATTGAATATTTCAAACTAACTTTGCTCACTTCATTGCTTTGTTCGGTTTCCCTTTGCTTCATTGAAGCACATGTCACAACGATTTGTAATGGTTTTTTCTATTTAACATTCTTTTGACCCCCTCCATATATGTATTCTTCCAAACATGTCCAATTAATCATCTATTCTTCAGCTTCCTTGACAAAAACATTCCAAATAATAAAATCATCTGAAACGGCGATTTTTTCAATTTCTGTGACGGTAGTAACCTTCTTTCATCGGTCCCTTTGATGGGACGAATGCAATTTTTACTTGAAAAGTGCCTTTATAAAAATACTCGAGGACACACATAAATCTTTTTAAAGTGTCGACAGGAGCATTTGTAGTAATTCGTTGTGAAAATAGACTATTATCGTCTGAAGTATCATTTTGACGAAGTCCCTTGCCGTTTCAATAGAAATGCAACATACCTTAAGACGCATTGTAAATTGGTAAAGCTACCTGCATCGGGAGTATGTTCTCTTTGCAAGTAAACAAGGGTAACATATTGTCACTAATAGAGTTTGCTTAGCGTTGACATACGACATGTTACATAAACACTCCTCTTAAACTGGAGAGATCTTACTTAAGATCTGCAAATTATAAGGGTATGTTTACTTTTAGATTCCGACGGAGCGTTCCTTGCTTTCGGCGCAAGTTAAATGTGTGTTTAGAGACAGATGTCTCTAGAGGTAATCAAAATTAAATTAGTTTTTGATATAAGATTGCTTTGCCTCAAGAAGAGTGAAATAAAAAGGAAATTATGTTGCCTTCAGATATTTAAACGGGAATATGGGTTTAATTATTATTATAGAAACAGGGTATTGCTAACAGTTTAAGATATAAACACCGTTAGTTTTACTCCTTTTTAGGTACCTATATTATTTAAGGCTCATTTATCACTATTGTGCAAAATGCTTTCTTTTTTTAAACACAGGTCATTTCTTCCACCATTTGTCACCATCATTTTAAAATGTTTGCATATATTATTATATCATTACATTTGTAGTAATAATATGTGATTTTCTACATTCTTCCTGCAAATTGGGAGTTACGAATTTTCAATATTTATTAATGCATGCTGCAAAATTTCACACATAAATTAATCCAATTATTACAGGTAAAAGGTGCGAGGAAGGAAAATAAAGTGCTGGCGAAATGAACTGCATTTCTAGTGGAAGTTCAAAGTTACATATACCTATTAAAGCCAAATGAATGAGGTTTTCTCATGCCACTTGCGCAGATAATTTATTCAGGATATTAAGAATTTTAGTTTGGGATAAATCCTTTTGTAAGATGCAACACGTTTTTCCTATTAAAGTTAGGAAGCAAGTGAAGATTTTAATTAAAAACAAGCCTAACACGGAACAGTCGTGTTTGCAATGCCCGGCTCCGAGAGTGGAGTCGTAGAGCGCCACCAGTTTTTCCCAACTAAACTGGAAAAGCTCCGCTGGTGTTGTGGGGGGTTGTTAGGCACGCTTATCAAACAAAGAAACTCAATCTTAACTTAACAAGAAAACACAATCTAAATTTACGGATCAATTTATTAGCTGCTAGGTTTTTTTCTCAACAGCAACAATCCTACAGTAAAATTTTAGAATTGAAAGGCAAAGGAATGTCAAAAGACTATTAAGTAATTAATAATTAGGGTACAATATGATGATTGTACGGAGACCAATTCTGTTGTTAACTCCGTACTATATGCCTTACAACTAAATGCTCTAAACACTACAATCCGAAGTGATCACTTTGGTTTACCTAAGCTTATCACATATACGTATGCGTGCGCTGGTAGCTGCACCAATTATAAATGTAGCGATAATAATATGTATTGATAAAGGCCACAATGATTATATCAATCGACCAACGATAAACGAATGAATAAATGAAGAATAAAATTAGAATAAAATTATTGAAAGCTATCTTAATGCTTGGCTGTCAATGCTTAATTATATTTATAGATTAAAAAGCGATTATATCAATCGGTCAGAAAAATAAATGAATAAGTAAAATTAATCTATCTTAAAGCTCGCTTAAAGCTTGGTCGATAAGACTAAAATGATTAAATAAACTTAAGCTTCTGTACGATACCCCTTAGATCCGGTCGTCGAGCTCAGTAGTAGAGGTAGGAAGTACCTCTGGTGAAGGCGCCGGGCACCTGTAGCAAATCCCAAGTACTGCTACTCGATGGCCCCAAGGGTAAACTGGCAGCCCGGAGCTAAAACTTATGGCCCGGTGATAGAAACCTCGCTTGTATTGGAGGGCTGCTGGAGGATCAACTGCCTCGGTTTTGTAAGATGAGCTCGGAAAGCCTCTAGTGTAGTATTTAAATCCCGATAAATCGGTCGTGTCAAAACACAAACAAGAAACTCAACACAATATCCCCAAGAAGGGTAGTATAAAATGCAATACTAAATGCTGAGTCACTATGACTGCCCTAAAGTAAAAACCTTCCTTTATCACCGAAGGGTATTTCTAGAAGCACGAGATCATAGGTTTCAGTCAATTTGCCTTTTTCCACTTCTACGGAATCAGTTAGAAAAAATGGTAGGGCCCAGAAATGTCAAGCGATTCTAACAATTCGATACGAGGAATAATTCTAAGATAATAAACGACTTAGTTCTCGTTTATTATGGTTGTAAAACGACAGCGGAAGCCACAATTAATGAGCTGAAATTAAATTGTTCATGAAATACTAGAAAATATCCCCCAACAAAATGATAAACTCTTAAAAATCTAAATCGACAGCAGCAATAATTATGGGAAATAGCCCATTCCTACTACCCAGTGCCACCAACAGTACCAACCGAATATTGCTAATATTGCAGCATGCCGCGTGGAAAGATAAATATCAGAGGTCCCAAAAAGGTATCAAAAGTTATGAAATATTTAAACCGAAAATAAAATATGAATTTAACGGATTTAATGAGGCTTTACAGTAGGCTTTATTAACCCAATTCTTAAAAATATAGAACTTCCAACTATGCAAAATATGAAAAAGTTAAAGATATATTAGAAAAGTGTATTTTGCAAAAGTCAGTGTCGTATCAAAGGAAAGTTCGGGGGGGTAAAAAAACTGTGACCTCCAAAAACACCACTCAATAAAAGTCTTGATGGGTAATAAGTTAATTATGTAGGTATTTTAATACATATCAGACGCTCATAATTTGAAAAAATAATCTTTCTTCTTCTTATCACGCCCTCTCCTTCCGAGAGTTGGCGATCCAAATGGTATTTGTAGTCTTGGAAACTGCGGCACAAAATCGAATCCTTGAGCCATCAGTTCTGACACCTTCTCCCTGATCTCTTCAGTGGGGATATATCGCCCCATATAATATAATGAATAACCCATTAAAGGACGAAAACAATACACGTCATTTTGTTTAAATTTTATAATAGCTTAATTAAATATAATTATCCAGAATAATAATTAAATAACATATGGATTAACCCCTGTAACATAAGGTGTGTGCTGCGTGCGCGGACTTTTTCACAGTACCTGGATGGATCATTGAACTGAAATCACCTGGTCCTAAATCAACGACTTTCGGGCGAAAATTGGGCGTGGCACGCCGCGGGTGGAACTCCGGCGCTTCGAGCGATCATCATCTGCGGAAAAAGGGAATTTTATCCTCTCTTATAAGTTGGAGCAACTCGTATATTTCACCTCTCATGTCCCAAATTATGTATTGTCCTTTCTTTGATGAATTCATTTCATTTTCTTTGTGCATGTGTTGGAGCACTTCGTCGTTAATAATACTCTGTACCCGTGAAGTTCTCAGCATCCACCTATGTATGTACATTTTGAAGGATTCTTTTTTGTCTGTGGACCTAGCGTCCAACTTTCACAACCATAAAGCAAGACAGGGAAGACGTAACTCCCAGTCATCTAAATTTTAAGCTCCAAAGCCAGATTTGGTCTTAAAAAAATATTTTTAATATTTTCATACCCATGAATGTTTTCCTCACCCATTCAATCCTTGAGAGTATTTTCTTTTTCGGGTCACATTGACTATTGATATTACCTCCTAGATATTTTATTGATGTGACTTGTTCAGTTGTTTGTCCTTTAACACGTAGATGTGCGCTTATCGCTATCTTTG
>MU182123.1:148976-203255 GCA_016904865.1 Pissodes strobi
AATTCAATGCCAGTTCAAATAGAAGAATAATCAACAATAGCTATTAGACTAATTAAATTAATGTAAATGTATGTAGAGCATGCGGTATTGTTATAGCCACACATGTCATCGAGTTGTCGAGCCCTCTGCTCCTGACAGCCCGAGATCGGGAAAACTGATAAATCGAATAGATTTGCGAACTGCTCTTGCATCAAATGGAGTTGGCTTTGCGTCAGGTTTATATACGAGGGAGGATTGATTCATTATCTGATATTATAGTAAATAAAAAGAGTGACTATAAATAGCACCATGGCTATTTCGCCTAAGGCAGCACGACGTTGAAAGAGAAAGGAGAGTAATGAACTGGATCCTTTTTAGCGCAGCAGAAATAAGGTCTACGAACAGTGGGCGATTTTCGAAATGAATGTTATTAACTCAGCCTAAACTACGTAAACTAAGCATTAAAGTAAATTTCGCAATATAGCAACTAGATAAATAAGAAAATTGGGACTATTTTATTATTTCCTCATTCGTTTATGCAAAGCTTTTAAATCTACTGGAATATCTGGTGCATGAGGTATGAATCATATTACAAGTCAGTTGTTAATGCAAATAAGCACTTGTCGGAAAAATATTTTCGAAAGAATATTATTTGTAAAAGATTCTCTTACGTTTTCCAACATACCTTTTAAAATACTAGAATTAGTAGAGCAAAATATGAATTGGCTATTTAATTATTAATTTTTCGTTAATCAGCGAAGTTTAGTGTTATCATGAGTTAGTTTTAGTATTAAAAGAAGCATCTTGTCATAGACGATTGAAAACTATATTTCATTTTGCTTACTATGGGATATAATACAATTTTTAAGTTCTGAAATACTTTTTATTAATAAGGAATCTCTGGTCTTTATTTTTTATTATTTTCTTGTTAATCCATTTTGTTATGAATATTATTGAATATGATATTTACTGTACTGGTGATCTGTAAAATCTGTTACAAGTATGTTATATTTTTATCATTATTGAATCACTTGGATATTGCAATCCTCTTTTATAAAATATTAATATCTGTATTTGTTGCAAAAAAAATGCTTGCTACCAAATTGTTCTGATAGGTTCATCAACGTTATTCTTTAAAAAAGACCACTTTTATGACAATTTTGAGGCGCATTCAGTAAGACGTTCAATAATTTCGGCAACTTGAAGACATTCGCTTGTCAGCCTGGTAATTGTGATCAAAATGGGGGCAAGATTTTTAAGTGAATTAATATACCTAATTTCAGAAGAACATTAAATTATTATTTGCTTATTAGCTTATTTTAGATAGAAAAAAAATAATTTATTTTTCAAATGACTTATAGAGTATGCTCAAGCAAATATTTGCTTGGATAAATTTCTTTAAGTTAAACAAATTATTTTTTCAATGTAACGCATGCAGCCAAGCAACGCAATAACATTTATCCATTGGAACGTAGAGAATTAAACTGAATATCGTTTTATAAAAGGAAGTTATTTAAAATACCGTTTAGACTATAATTTCGTAGTCATATACCATCCCTCGTAAACTATCACCTATCAATGTGCCAAGAGAGAAAGATGAAGCTTTATCATGCCCCAGTATCAAAAAACGAAAAGGGCGCGAGGGGCAACTTTTTGAATGAGATCAGCTAAGCGTGTGTCACAATTCGAGTTCGGTCATATGTGAAATAGCCGGGCACAGAGCTTCGAGGGGCCTTGCGGGATAGTTCGATAATAATGCGAATTTCAAAATGAACTCGAAAGAAATTTCTCGTAAGCTCTAACCGAATTATTGTGTATTAAATTGTCCAATTTATAAAACCACTATGATTTCCTCTTAGGTAGACGGTCGCTATTTTCTCTCCGGCCACAGGGGACAAAGCCCTTGATAATGATAATAATACGTTGGTTTTTAATGATTTTGAATATTTAATGTGGTAAATCGGTTTAAATTCAGTTCTGCTTGAATATAAAGAAAACGAGTTCACGGTGTTTGAAGCCGAAAAATTGAAGACAATTTAGAGTAGTAAATTTTTAATAATGAAGACTTAACTTGCGCTGATTGAACGATTACATTACTGGTAATGAATTAATGAACCCAACGCGTGTCATCTGTATCACATAAACCTTGATTGCCCTTTATGAAATTTGGGAACCTTCCCGGATAATTGTTTCATCAAAAGTCTTTAAGTAACTTCCTTTAGTTTTGAAGGTTAAGCATTCATACGTAAAAGTAATACCATATATATAATAGACATATAGCGGGAGTAAAATGAGGATCGTGGACAAAACCTGGACTTTCTAACCCCCCCCCCCCTTTGTAGGTAGGTGCGCCTCATGGGGGGGCTACCTTTGATCATATGGGGCAAAAAACTGCCGATATCTCTGCAACCGAGCCTCGGATCGGAAATCTGATAAGCGATAACCCCGTAGTAAGGGTTAATCAATGGGGGCGGGAATTATACCCCCACACCCACTCCCTCCTCCCGGATATCCAAAAATTTACGGAACAATGGGAAAATTTGGAAAAAACGTAAAAAAAATGTCGGAAAGTATTACAAAACGAAATAAGGTAATATAATTAATAAAAAAAAAGAGAAACGCCGCTTTCAGCGAAGGAGTTGAGCTACGAGGTCGGGGATGACAACAATGAAAAGAAAAAAAATGTAAAAAGACCAAAAAAAAGTGTCGAAACCAGGAGCAAAAATTGAGGGAAAAATGCTTAAATCTCTTTCAGGAATTTCACTTCAATTGTGTGCTGATAAAGGTGAGGCACATATTTCTTTTAGAATGGGCTTTGCAACATTTGGCAGGAAAAATTAGAAAATAAATGTAAATGTTGAGAAAGAATCCAAGGCCTATTTATGTAGTGCTAAGACTCTCTATTTTTTGAAATACCGAAAATACTCGTTTCTATTCTTGTTTTAACTATTTTGTTAAGAGCTCAAAATGATTTAAATTTTGTTCTAAACCCAAATAAAATCCATTTTCAATTTCCTCCTTAACTTCCTAAAAATGTATTTTGGACTATTTCGATAAGCATCAATTATACTCTGAAGCAGTTCTGCCAGAGAAGCCGGCTGGATTTTATAAACTATTAATTTAATATATCCCCATAAATAGAAGTTCATAGGAGTAAGGCTGGTCTTCGCGGCCACTAAATTTTACCACTTTTACCAATTCATTGGTTTGAATGAATAATTTTGGTCCGAATAATTTTGGTGCAACCACTCTATCGCCACAGCAGGATAGTGTGAGGGTTTACCATCTTGCTGGACGTGTAGAAGGTCTTCGTTCAATTTTAGATTACCTTCTAAGTCTCTTTGGTTTCGTGAATAATCGAGGCCTCTATAATTTGGTTGAGCATTTCAGCATAAACTTGAGAAGGAATTCTAACCTTGAATAAAAAGAACACTAACGATATTGTCTCGCAATATTCTTGCCCAAGAATTGTCTTTTTGAGGACATTGAGTGCCTTTCTGTAAAAGGATTTGGATTAACGTCGCTCCAGTAGCGACGGTTCTGTTTAGTCACATGCTCAATTAGGCAAAAAGAAGACTCACTGAAGCAAATGTTTTTTATAAATTCCAATATATGCAGTAATTCGCCCTGTCATATGGTTACATAAAACTGAACTCTTGCAAAATTTTCATTTCATAAGGCTGAAATGTATGTATTTTCATTATTTTCTAGCAGATTTCCTGGATACGTCGCGCGTCGGTAGTTGCTGCTAAATGACGCATTGACACCTTTCCATTTATAGAAACTTGGCCAATAACCTCAATCTGCATATTTTCATTCAAAACTCTAGGTTGTTCTTTATTACCAACAGATACAGTTTCTTGGAATTTGTAAACCGAATCTCTTATATTATATGCTTTGCATTAAAAATAATAGCACATACCCTGAGCACCATAAGTAAATCCTTTTTACTTGTTCTTTATTAGAATACGTCAATTCGGAATTAAAATAAATTCAAAGAAAAAATATAGACGCAAGGCTTGGGATCTTTTTTCATCATTTACCATTATTTTCAAATTTTTCCTGCCAAATTTTGCTAAAGCCAGTTTTGAAATAGTTTTTTAAAATTTTGCTAATATTTCATACATAAATCTCATTAATTTTGGTATCGCTGAAAAGCATTTTTGATAAGCTTCCCAGGAAGGTGTATGAGTGGGGTTCTGCCATTTAAGTTTTTAAATTGAGTGAGGGTAGTGTTTCAGGGTTGGGTGAGAATAATCCAGAAAATACGCCACTTTTATTCCGCCGCGAAATGATATTTTTTTGTTTTTTGATAACTTTTTAGTGTAGAAAATAGCCATTGTAGGTTTTCAAATTGTCGCACTATATATGTAGTTGTTTCTCAAAATTTGATAAACTATAAATCTGAAAATAACTAAGAAAAATTATAAACCCTGCCATCTTGAGTTAGACAATGATCTAAATTCTTCTTTTAACATATTTTCCTTGTGACATGCTTGATTTATTTATCTTTGTTACTTTTAATGATAAAGATATACACACCTATATATAGCTGAAATCAAGAAAAAAAATCCTACCCAATGAGTTCCAATCAGTGTATAGGGCGTTTAATTAAAATAATGATATTTTTGACAGCTTCTCCTGGCCTTTAAGAGAACAGCTTACATACTTAAAATTTTTCCTATCTCCAAAAACAAATGCTTCATATAATGGAATAATATCTGACTTTTTGGGCCAGATATTAAAAATGCTTAAAATGGAGATTCTCCGATAGAAGCTGCAGCTGATTACTTGGATAAAGTTGTGAATTATGGTCAATATATTTTGATAAACTTCTACAACCCAACCATAATCAAATATTTTAACATGAATGGTGACTAGAATATTAATTTTAGATTTTACACCTACATATTTATATAATAAATACTCAAGGCAAAGATTGTTTAAGATAAATATATTATTATGCTACTTGGCTCTCCCCAGTTACAACGGTTTCCGTTGATTTTGTTTTTCCTATATTTGAATTACAACAGCTTCCTAGTTGTTCAATCTTCCTGATTAATGATTATTCTATATAACTTCTAGCTACAACTGAAAATCCTGATTATTCGTAAGTTTTTACAGTAAGCGAGTCCTCATCTCCTTCAACAAAAGCTGAGAATCATACAGTGTTCCTACCCTTCAGGATTTTTAGGTTCAGATATTCTACAATATACCACTGAGAGCATGATATCCTACATGCTGAGCATAACTCCTCCAATTACGGCAAGAAACGAATAGTCATCTATTCGCTATGCGCAAAATCCGTTAGGTGGCATCTGGTGCCAGTAATCGGCAAGGAGCAGAACATACCAAAAAATAGCATCTATCCGATTAAAAAAGCCGAGGTTTGCCGTTTAAAAAATCTATTTTAAGCGAACGTGTCAGCCACGCATAGCTATGATCAAGAAATCAATCTAAGATTCGTAAATCTTCTGATTTCTGCTATAAAAAATATATAACAATTTTCCGTACGAGATCGGAAAAATACGAGGTTAAATTGAAACATGCAGACATTTTAAGGAATACGCCTTTCAATATTTTGACATGACGTTTAGGTTGTATGTATGTATGTATGTAGAATTATAAATTTAATTGTCTCAAATCTCATTGAAAATGGTTTGAAGCTGGAAAAATGGATCAGGATAGAGAAATGTGAAATTTCTTGGTGATTCTAGTAGATTTCATGGCAGATTTCGAGGCAAAATTTTACTTTTAGCATATCGATGCGTATAGTTTTTGTGGCAAGTAAGTCGAATTATTTACCTGAAATCTCATTTAAAACTATTAGAAGCTGGGAAAGTGGGCCATGGTCGGAGAATTTGGTTATTTTTCAAACGATGAGCAGCGGTTTCTGCCGATTTTATGTATTCTTCCGGGGTAAAATATTCGCCTTAAACATCCAAGTTATAGTGAGTAATTTGAAAATATAGAACCCAAAAAAATACTTGCATTTCACAATATTACTTGCGTATTGTTAAATTTTTCCCTTCTGCCTTGTGGTCTTAAGCACACACCGTTTATGAAGTAAAACAAGGTATTGTTAAGCCCGATCCAGATGCACGGAATATCAAATACTAGAGTAGAGTCATCAAAGGATATCCAACCCACCATTCTGCTGAAAATAACAAAAAGGTAATAGCTATTGTTAAACCTGATTCAGATAAAGCGAATGTCAAATACTTAAGAGATAGAGCTAAAATATCTGAAACAATACAACGCAACATTGATAATTTTAAAATTTAGAAGGTAAAAGGTAAAAATGTTTAAAATCTACCTCAATTTTCAGATTGTTGGGCATTTTATTAAAATACTTAATACAATAGTAAGCAGAGCACCTCTTAGTAGATGTAGGTCTGTATTTTGAATTTGAAAATGTATATGCTTTACTCCGTGAGTTAAATGGGTGTTGAACGGGTTGAACCTTGAAAGACAAGAACTTCTCCCCGTTCTTAAAGAGATAGATCAAAAGTTCGTATATCTGCAGGCCCGGAAGAAGATGTTCAGCTATCTGAATTTCCCCCAACACGAATCCCGGTCTTTTCTGCGAAAAAAGAGCTGTATATGAGCAACCCTAATGCAGTACAATGAATGCATTTACGAAACATATAATAACTCTAAGACAATAGGAAGCACAACTCAAACACAATCAATCAATTTAAAAGTACGAATCTAAATTCTGATCAACGTTATTACACACTCATCTATCTCTAAAGTAAACAAAACGTGTGTTTCTGGTATTAAAAGTTAATTTGTTTTTATGGCCTGTTTTCAATTAGAACGTTGCCATTGTCAAAGCTCTTTGGGTTACTCTGGCTATCTATCAAATTTGAAGCTATATTGTTAATATAAGAACAGCAAACACACGACACGATTCACCTCAATTGTCACCTTTTGGTTTCTTGATCTTATCCACCATCCAAGTCTAATATATTTTTACAATTAATGATCGCTAAAGTTCAAGCCTTTGCGACTGACGCGCACAATACTATTCATATTTCCGGAGGCTAATATATTATATTTCCCATAAAAACTGCATGATTCAAAGGGGAATCGTTAATCAGCAAACAGCCAATCATTTATTATCTTCTACATCTTCCAAATGCGGAAAATTACAATTATTAACCACTACTCATCTGGGACTTCCACAATGAATGGGTTAACCTTTATCTTATCGGTACGCAACCCAACACTTCGTCGTTTTCGAAGCAGTTTTCGGAAAATTGTTAACATTTACGCTTTTTTTACTACCGGGCGGCCAAATTTTTCCTGTGTGGGCGCACTAGAAGAAAATCGATTTGCTCTACTCTAAATAGACATGAAATGGTGTTTCAGATGATCCATACTGCCGTAACAGAATCATTGACGGAAGACACTGAGAAAGCAAATTATTACGCCAAAAGTTGGCAATTAAATTGACACGTTCGAGCAATTGATTAAACATTGTAAATAACTTCAGATAATATGATACAACTGCCTCCATAACCAGCCGCTCCTCTCGGCCGGTGATTATTAAGTTTCAAAACACAGATGAGTTAAGAATGCGAGCTTACAATAAATTCACCTGAAGGAACATTTATATACCGATAAATTCGTTTGGAGACAATAAGGATATAATAACCTCTCGATAATGAACTGAGGACGGGAACGCGGAACCAACAGAGGCAAACGAAAATATGGCAATATCTACCTCAGATAGCTCCAAAAAAGAAAATATAAAATATCTTTCTCGATTTTTTTCCCAAGCTTCCGATGAGACGTCTGGTCATTTTAGCAGCGACGAAACGGCCCCATTCACAGGCATTTTCCTCCTTACATTGGCATTTCCTGTTCACATTCGACTGAACTCGAATTGTTTGACCTATCATGGGCCCAGTCTAAACTGTTTCCACTATCTTTTGTCCTCAATTCGATTATTTATATGGCAGTTAAGGGTCGGATTGGCCCGAATTACCTTTTGTAATTTACTTGTGATTTCGCTGGTGTTTGTTTATTATTAATATTTAATTTTCCTAATTTAAATGTTTGTGTTTTATGACAGAATCCGCTAACTGGATATAGAAAGAGGCAGCATGCTTCTAATTATGTTTAATTAAAATTATTAAAATGTTGATGCAGTGGGCGTATAGGTATACCGTCTATTTTGCATTAAGATTTTCTTTGCTTATCTGACTACGAGTTTGCAGGTCATTTTTATACAATTGACAAAAAAATACTAGATTAAAGTGTGTTCCTACTATTATACAATATGTCGCAATTTTTCTCGCATTGAAACAGATCCCCATACACTCAAATGGGCTATCATTAATTTGATACATTCACTTTGAAATACAAGATTCTTGTGCCACCTGCACAGTTTGTATGGTGATACAATGTTATCCTGGCATGTGTTTCATTTTTAAGCATAGGGGATATCCCCAATGATAGAAACTGATGTAGAAGTAGTAATTTTATTGATGCTCTTGCTAATCTTAATAACCACACTAGAGTTACTTTTATTACGATAAACGATCTACTATTTGCTTCACGAGTTTTCGAAGAATTAAACCTAAAAATAATAGTTCCTCATCTGATAGACCCAGTGCAAGTTTAATTTTTCTCTTCGAGTAAAAAACGGTTCAAGATTCAATTTTAGTCATTTTTAGATTTCAATGCCCGAGTATATTTAACGTTGAGCTAAACAGATTTCTAGATGTAAGCATATTAGTAGTTGATAATCCACGTATAGTATACATTATTTATTATATACTAGCTAAAATAAATGCAAGTATAATAATTCGTTGATGATTTTCCCTGTCGACCAACAAGCCTCTTATAGTAAAAGCAGATCAGTCCCAAACGTTTAATCCCTAAATCGAAGCAGTACAATGCCATCACGCATAGTAGCCGAGTGACTCTTGAATGTGTCCCCCCAATCGGTTTACAATTACACCATTCTCATATTAGCTGCTTTTGGAAGGCACTTTTAGGGATTTTCATGCCTTTTCGTCTATCGAAAGCAGATTCTATCCAGGCCAGTATTGTAATTTGATAAACGGGGAGTTTTCTGCTAATTATGAGCAATATCATTGAATAATTGTGTTAACTATGAGTCAAGTTTTGATATATTTATTTATATATTTTTATCATTATGAGCGCTGCGAATTGTTCTCAGTCCTCAATAATATAACAAAAATCTGTATTAATATTGCCAACGATCCAAAGAAGAAGAAAATTTCTGACGATGACATGTTACTGGATTCAGTCTGTATCTTTATGACATTAGGTTATTATGAATATGTTAATTCGATTATTAATTTTGGCAGATTGATACTTTTGTTAAATAAAGTACTTTTATAAAACACGTTTAGTACTACTTGTTCTTGATTTGTCCTTGATAATTGGGAGAATCTGTCTCTGTTTTTGCTGAAAACTACTGTCATATGAGATACATTTTTTTATGGCAATGACACACACACTAAAGAGAGATCCTATGGCACTCGACGAGCGGTGTATATGCAAAGATGTTGATTGACACGGTTCTTGAATAGCTGTAGGTAGTAATTTTAGGGAAACAGATGCCCTGATAGTGAGTTTCACAGCGATGCAGTGCGCCAGACAAAGGAGTCCTTGTAAAGCGACTTTCTAGGTGTTTCCAGTTGTATAACGAACGGGTGCGTTCTTGCCGTCTATCGTGACTGTCTGACAGGCGTTGCTGGGGATGGGATGAGGCGCGACAAATCCTGGGTTTATCTGCCGTGAAAATATCTGCAAAACAGGGATACTTCGGCCACATGTCTGCGGTGTTCAGACTATCCAGATCCCGGGTCAACTCCGGGTCGCCGACGAGACGCATCAGCTCTCTTCTGAATGGAATCAAGCAGCTTTAGGGTGTTCTTAGTTGCGGCACCCGACATGTGTGAGTAATATTCTAAGCACGGTCTTATTTGCGCTTTGTGGAGCAAGAGCAGTTGCTGCGGTGTATACAGTTTTTTGTTGCGAAATAGCGCACCAAGCTTTTGCGAGGCTGATTTTGTGATGTTAGGTGATATTACGGTTGACCGAGACACCCAGTAGTCCAATTAACGAGGATGAAGGAATAGTCGATCCTGCCATAATTATGTCAGGGCCCGCCGTATTGGTTTTCTTGGTAAACGTGGCCGCTGAGTTTTTGCTGCATTGAACTGGACCAAATTTCTGTCGCCCCAAGTTCGAACCATCTGCAGATCTTGATTAATTGCTGTAATCTGCTCCTGTCTGTGGTGATATGTCTCAGTCGCTGGTAAAGTTTTTTTCCGATCTAAATTGGGAGACAAGGTTACTATCCTCTGCAAAACTATAAACAGGATTATTGGTTTCGTTCAGCAGATCATTAATATAGAGTTGGTGAAAGTATTAAGACCTGAGGCACGCCCGCGTTAATGGTAAATGTGTCTAAGAAGTGCAGAGATCAGTTTTGGCAAGCCAGCTGCAGCGTCCAGCGAGAGGCTGGCAGTCCGAAGGACGGCAGTTTGTTGAACTACCCGTCATGCCAAACTCTGTCGAATGTCTTTGAAATATCTAACGGAATCGCTCGAGACTCTCCGTAGTTCTCAATTGTCCTACTCCATATTGAATAACGCATAGGCCAATATATCTCCTGTCGATTTCTCTTTGCAAAAGCCGTGTTGGTTATCGCTAATTAATCTGTTGGTCTCAAGATACTTGAGTAATTGCTAATTGACTACACGTTCCATGACTTTGAAGATTATTGGAAGCAAGGCAATTGAGCGATAGTTTAAGGGCGTGGTTTTCTTGCCTTTTTTGAAACAGGTTGCACTCGAGAGACTTTCCAAGAAGACTGGTAAATCCCTTTTCGGTAAGGCTGAGAAAAAAGTTTAGAAAAAATGGGTGTTAGTTAGTTGGCGCAGTTCTTCAACACGATGCAGGTATTCCTTCTGTCATGGTAGTGTTGATGTTTGATATGGTGGGGAGACCTTGCCTTGGAGGACTTTTAAAGTAAAGTGCGATGAAAATATTTTGAGAAGCATGTTTGCTTTTTCTTTGGCTGCAGTCGCCGTGATGCCGCGTTCCTCTGTCAAAGGTGGGAGAGACGTTTTTGTAGAGTTATTACTTACTGCCTTTGCTACCGACCAGAAATTCCTGGAGCCACCGGAGCATTGCAAAGAAGATGACGAACAAAAGCGATATTTCAAACACGGAAAAAATTCCCAATACTGAAAAATTCAATGAAATGTGCTCTTCGAGCAAAAGGTATTTATGAAGTTATTGATGGTTTTGCACCAAAGTAGTAGATGCATGAAATAGAAAGAGCGCATCAGCTATGTTTATTTTAACTTCTTCAATGGACTTAAATCAGGTGACACTCATCAAGAGCTCAGAAAGTTCAAAGGAAATATGGAGAAGCTTCAATCTATATATAAACAGAAGTCTGAGGCTTGCATGAACGTTTTCATCAATATAAAATGGTTAGTATAAATAGTGCGGCAGAATATATTGCCAACGTTCAAAATTTAGCAAAATAGATAAAAGAGGCAGGTGATAATATAAGCAAAGTAACAAAAGTTCTGAGTACTTCAGCTTCAAAATTTCGTAATATTAGTCAAGTTTGGTTTTCATTAGATGCTGGCAAACAAACATTGAATAATTTGGCAGCTCGTTTATTAGATGAAGAAAGCAACCTTTCAGCATATGAAGGAGCAGAATCAGCTTTAAATGTTTTTCTTTGAAGAATAAAAGCAGGGAAAAAATATTGTAGTCAGAGTGGATTAAAGAGAAATTTGTTATAATTGCCCAAAACGGGACGTACAGCAGGATATTGTAGACAACCGAAATTTGATATTGGTATGAATGGAAATCAAATTAGGAAAGCTGGAAAAAATGAGACAGCCTTGTATGCTGATGAGGAAAATGTTGTCCCTGACATATCAAACTCTTGGATTCTAGATTCATAGAAACTAATCCAAAGACGCGCGCTACATTAAATTTCTCGCCTTGCCTTCCTCTCGCTCCGGGAGCAAAACCAACAGAAACTAACTCAAATTAATGTAAGAAAATTTGTTTGTTAAATAAAATAATCCACTTATAGACGTGACTTTTCCTCAACTCTTGATGAAACTTTTGAATCGAGTGTTGTTTGGAAAATAATCAAATTTGTAGAAAGTAGAAAATTTTTTAAATGGAGTGCAAGTATTAATGATATTCTTTACGTCCCTAACTTGCGGAAAAAATATTTTTTGAAGGAGTTCTGGTCAATAAAGGTATGGCTATTTTGAAGAAAAATAAAAAAAACTTGTATATTTAATAGCAAAATGTTACAACTATTCAGACTTTTACTGTCTTCCTGTGCTGTGTTCAAGGCTTGAATATGAATACAAATCAAAAAGACTTTCTCCGTGAACCCTATTGCTTTGGTAAACAATATAGATTCCAATTTAGATCTGAAACAAAGCTTCATGTAAAATTGTATAATTGGCTAAATTTTTAGCGATGTTTGTGGACCCATATCAGTTCCCTCAGCGCAGGGTGCAAACTATTTTGTGAAATCTAAGGACGCATTTTCTGGTTATATTCATCATAAATGTAATGTTTTTAAATATTTTAAACATTATTATGCACTATTTAATAATAAATTTGCAATATTGATTTTATGTACAGTTTTAGTTAAAGAAGGAATATAGCTAGAAGCAACAGCACCCTATACCCCTCAACAGAATGGGAAAGCTGAAAGAGATTATCGAACAATCGTTAAGAGTGCGGGCATAAGGGATTTTAATGGTAAAGTTTTTAAAATATCTATGGACCGCAATTTATATTTTGAATCATGCACCAACTACACAAGCTCCTGATTCAAGACCGTTTGAGTATAGATCACTTAAAGGTATCTGGATGTACATACGCCAGAAAAATATAATAAATTAGATCCAAGAAGCCAAAATTTTATTTATTTTTATTTTATAAAGTATGTAGAGCTACCTTCATATGTGTGCATTTGCTAAACTAGTGATATTTTTAAATAATACATAGTGTATTTATTACGAGTTGATTGGCATTTTTTACTTTCTGTAAGAATCTGAAAATTTTCTCTGATTTTTTCCAGAAAATATTTTTTGTGACCTAGCAATACTGCGTAAGGTTATTATATGGGACTAGTAGTTAATTCGATTATTGATTTTGTCAGTTTGATGCTTTTCTTGAGTAAACTATTTGCATAAAACGTGTACCTGAAACAAGTATTAAGGGAATAATCGCAAAACTGAATTTGTATTTGGTTTTTGAATTGAATTTCTTCAAAGAACTAGTTCTAAAACTGTTTTTGTTAGTGTAAAAGTTGTGATGTTGATCACCTAGAGTCCACAATCTTCATAATCACTTATTACTATTGATTGTTAGACGATTATCTAAGGTGACCTACTGATATTCTCTTTCATTTAATCTATAAGGCATCAGTGCTCAGAATTACTTTTTCTTTATATACTTATACCTAAATGCAAATTTAATAATTATGCGATTTCTAAAATTCTATTTACAGGACAGGAAACTACTACTTACAGTTCCCATGAAATAAATCTATTGACGGGCAGCTTAAGGAGCGAAAGCCGCCATTACAAAACTTGGATTATACGGAAAAAATTGTTTCCACTGCCAGAATGACTAGCCATAAATGATAATAAATTTAATTGCTATAACTTATAACAATGATGATTACTTAAATATTATTAACGTTTATAGAGTCAAAGTCGCGGTGGAAACTAATTTTCTCGGATAATTAAAACGAAATTAGCTTTCTGGAGAGTTTTCGTTTGCCATAGTAATAGTTTGTAGGTACTTTTGGATAATATATATAATTTTATAAGCGAAATTTTTTATTATGACTGACTTTTTTAAATAATAAGAGATACAAATTTGAGATTAGATAAAAAATATTATAATTAATTATTTCCTACTATGTTCGATCACATTACCATTCACCCCTCAATATTTGTAAATTCTTTTCTGAAGATTCTTTTGAGTAGCTTCTAGCTTCTTTCTTCTGTGGTGACTGGGTTTTTGTAAGCACACTGATGAACAGAATATACTGCTGTGAAGCAAATCGAAATTGGATCAAGATCGCCATAATTTTGTACATATTCAGATGAGAAATGTTTTGAAAGAATACAGCAATTCCATTATATAGATTTAAGGACTGATTTTTAATTAAAAATCACCAAAATTAATGTATACGGTTGATTATTATCTTGTTTGAAAGCATTATCCTTTGATTCAATATAATATATGTGCTTGGACCGAAAACTATTAATCTTGGATTATGGATTTTAAATTTTTATTAGATTTTGTTGAAAGTTTTATTTCTTTGTTTAAATATCATGATACTCTTAATTTAAGAACTCGTTTCTTCAAAACAAATACATATTGGTCTTCGTTTGGGAACTTCAATCATTTCGACGAATAATTTTAGAATTTTGCTTCAAAATAATGATTTCGTTAATTCAGAAAATGGTTATCTTAAATCAAAAACCTCATTATCTTGATTTAAATTCCTTCATATTAGAACAATTAAAGGCGATTAGCATATCTTTCATAAATGAAATAGTTAAAATATAGTAGGTATTTTGCAAACTCGCCCTGTGGAATTTGGTATCGACCTAAACTAGATTCCTTCTTGATATAGAGAAGAATATTTTTACTACAACGCAATTTTATCCACAATGCAGAAACATATTTTTTGCACTCGATGCGCTTTTCGCTAACCATGTTAGCATAATCAGGAGATGACTGAAAATCTTTTAATCAATAATAATCCACGTTAATTAATTACCTGTTTGCCAGATTACAATTTAAGCAGTGAAAGTGTGTCCCCAAAGAAAATAGTTCAGTGGTGGTCAAGTCAGATGAACTAACAGGTCAGAGCAAAAATCCGTTCTTGCTTGTAACCAACCTTTTCGCTGGCCTGCCCGTGGAATCCACTAAATAATCCACTGCTCTTAAATTGTGCAGGGTGTTGATACATGTGTTTTTCTAGTGAGCATGGTTATAACGAAACTCACGTCGAGTGCAATGATTCTATTTCGGTATTGTGGATAAAACTCTGTTTGAGTGCAATTTTTATTAACTATTTTCGAAAAGTATCTCAGACCACCTCCCTCTACTTTTCCTTGAAATAGGAAAGTTCAAGACTATATATAATTATTCTAAAAAAATACACGGCGAAAACAATTATTGTTATTTTATAATGGCCTAAATGCCACAAAGCCGTGATATTTGTAACGAGGATTATGCTGACGGTGATATTTTTACAAGAGTTGTCCGTTGACGGATCGGTTGTTGGTATAAGGTAATAAGCAATAGTTATTGTGAAATGTAATTGTAAAATTATTATTTATTTTTTTTTACAAACAAACGTTTAGAATAGAAAAATACAAAGAATACAAAATAAAAATATATATAAACACATAAAACTGGGAAACACAAATGAAGAAAGAAGTGATGGATATTTTTGTTTCATTAATGTGTAAATATAATTAGTTTTCTTCAATTGCAAATTACTTAGTCGCAACAGTACCTTTTCAGACTCTTTCTCGGCCGTAAAAAAATTAACTCTCCCAAAACAATAGAAATATCATCTGTGGTTTTGTCCACGTGAATTCTCTATCATTCTTTCGTTTCTCTTTTCAAGAACTTCACGACGTATTTCTCCTTAACATTTGTCAAAATACCACCATTGCTCGTAATAGATAGCATACAAATTTTTCACATTCTGGCTGAAGAGAATCTTCGAAATTTTGATTGAAAGTGGACGTCTAAGTCCCAGAAGTCATGTTTGCAGTAGGGTAATTTGAGGAATAATTCTTGAAATAATCCATATGTTCAGCGGTTTCATCCGAAAAGGTCTTAGTGTCTGTGCAGTCAGCGTACCTGATACTTATCTCGTCGTCGTCTGATGATTTAAGATGTCGATCTTTGGCTTGCATTTCTTTTACAAAGCAATACAGTCCTTTCTTTGCAGTCTTCTTACTCAAAAGTTTATTTTCCAATACTTGCTACACATAGAATTTACATATCAGTGTGTATTTCAGATTGGGAATTAGGATCAGCAAGGAGGTTAGAGAGGTCATTATTTTCGTTATCTTGGCGTTGCCACAGTGGTAACATCCTAAGAGCTCACAGTTCATTAACAACTAAATTGTACATAATATCATTTTCTTTTTCGTCTTCTACTATAGGAGTTGATAAGGGAGTTGTTAGTGCAACAGTAACTCTCTCTGGAACTTGCATTTCTAAACGATCTGTGAGCTACCCACTTCAGTTTGTTAACTCGAAGCTTGCTCCCTAAAACCCAACGCTATTCGAGTCAGAACTAACATCACGGATTGTGTGTGTGCACATTTGCGCATATGCATCAACGATGGAAATATACGGATATCTATAAAGAAATGTGTGCAATGTGCAAAAATCCCTCACATTCAAATTTACAGATTTTAATATTTTATACGGCTACCATTGTGATATACTCAGTATTTATTATTATTTTTAAGCAAAATCTTGTTATATACCATCATGTCCAAAGTCATGGAGAAACTGATCAACGAACAGCTCTTAAAATATCTCGAATATAAGCGATTGCCAGTACGGCTTCCGCAAGCACATATCAACGAGAGATCTCCTGACTTACGTGACCTACCTCTGAACTAAAGCCATCGAGAGCTACGGCGAACCTCTTGCAATTGCTCTCGATGTATCCAAAGAATTTGATAGGGTGTGGTATGACGGATTGCTAAGCAAATTGGTAGCATACGGACTTCTATAAGCACCCCCATGGCTTTCCAATTTCATTAGGCTTGCATTTCTTTTACCACGCAGCATCCGAGTTGGCATTGATGGACATCTCTCGGAGGAATTTAAAATCAATGCCGGAGTTCCTGAGAGGTGTATATTATCTCTAACACTGTTCCTGCTCTATATCAAGGATCTCTTAGACAGGACAAATAATTCTATTTCCAGCTTTACAGACGACAGCACTCTTATATCCTCATTCATGTCACGGACTCTAATGACCGCTGCTCGTTCCCAATACGATCGAGAAAATCAGATTGCTGCCATCAATGAAAATATGAATGCCATCGTGGAATGGGGTGAGGAAAACAATGTCTAGTTTAACGTAGGAAAGACTCAAGCAGATGTCTTCTCAAAAAAAGCAAACAACGCAGGACCTGAATTATCAATGACAGGACAGACACTGACTCTGGCCTCATTAATAAGCTTGCTGGGCATCAGCGTAGAAAACAACATGTCTTGGCGTAATTACGTAACCAAAATCGACAAGGCAGCAGCACAAAAGCTAGGAGCACTCTATAGAGTAAAAAAGTTGTAAACACCTTATCAGCTCTCATAAGACCATCTCTGGAATACTGTTCCCATGTGTGGAGCTCGGCACCCAAACACTTGCTCATACAGAGAAGAGCAGTCCGCTTTGTGGATAACCCAGAGTTGACTAAAGACATTGATAGCTTTGAACATCGAAAAAGAGTGGCTCTTTACTATCGATACTACTACAGAAGGTGTTCGAACGAGCTGGCACTTATGATTCCGCCCAGAGTTGTGCCAAACAGAAACACCCGTCATACACAAGCAGCTCAGCAAAATACGATTCAGTTGCGAACACCTAAGACGTCGCTGCTGCGGGACTTCTTTGTCTGGAGGACTGCCTCGCTTTGGAATGGACTTCTGAGTAACGTCTTTCCCGAGAACTGCAACCTACAGCGCTTTATGTCCAACGTCCACCATCTTCTCCGGACGCGCACCGCTCGTTGAGTGGTAGAGGATTTTCCTTTTGTACATGTGTATGCCGAAGAAAAAAAAATGTGTATGATATATACAGTAGCTTGGCCTTTTTATTTTTTTTGTATATTTGTAACTGCTCGGTATTATCTTCTCTTCATAATACTTCCATATTCTTTATTTAAAAAAAAAAATAAAACATTTTTAATATAAACCAGTACTCAAATTATTATCATATGGTTAGTACAAAATCTATAGAGATTGTCGTGTTTATGGGAACAACTTCATTCGCCATTATAATTTACTACCGTTCAAATTCCCCGACTTCCGGTATGTACTTCCCATTATAAAAGATACCACACCACTTTAATGCTATATAAGTGGTGTCTTTATTTGGCAAAATGGGGCCTACTCGAACCCTAATTTCTACCTATATCTGCAGATAATAATTCACCGCAAATCTATTGATGGCATCACCTGGTCCTCTTAGGTATTAAGGTATTAAAACTTTTATTCCATGTCAATCCCATTTGGGACGGATTTATTATTAGTTCAATGTGGTATAAATGGTGAGGCCATTAGCAATGCAACTGGTGTAACTTAAATTATACCAATTATTGCAAATATGCGCAATAATGTTTTTACAAATTACTATTTTAAAGACTGTCAAATTTAGGTATAGAATTTTCAATATAAGATTTATCAAACGTTTACAAGTAGGCAGAACATGATATCGAAATAACAAAATGCAGGTTTCCATTTAAACAAGTAAAGTTAGGTCCGCTTTTGTAACATATCTTCACCTTTCATTAATTTAGAAACTGTCAAATTTTGGAATGAGTTTTGCCATAGATTGAATTACGGTTAATTTGCAGATTTCAAATAGTTCATTTGCAATGGTATATACTGGTGCCACCACAGAGCCTCCCAGAAAATTTTTTAACTGAAACTTTGGAAAATATTAAATTAATCAGAGTTTTAAACGATACTTTGTAATTTGAAAATTGTTCAGCGAAACATTGAAACAATACAAAAATTACAGCTTTAATGGTGACTTGTTGCATATTTTTCTTTAAAACTCAGCTACATGATTGGTGTAGAGTAATGCGGTCTGGTCGGTTCTCGGTACCATTTTTTCTATAAATAATGTTATGAGCAATTTATGCAAATGGCTGAAAAATAAAAAGAATATATAAAAATATTTACCGTCAACACTCTGCGCTTATAGTGTCAGAGAATGATGAAGACAGCTTAAATATATTATATTGTTCCAGTTAAACATTTATCATTTGACATACAAACATTTAAGCAGTGTTGCCAACTAGCGTGTAATTACACGCTTTGTGTGCGTTTTGATCGCCTTGCGTGCATTTTTCGAACACTCTCAAAAAGCGTGTATTTTGTGTGTAATTTCACAAAAAGCGTGTATTTTGCGTGTAATTTTGTAACTTGAAAAACCCTTTTGTTTTTTTACGGCTTTCCAAGCCAAAGTTTCTTTACCGAAATACCATTGCCATCTATTGTAATAAAAAATAAATAGGACTAGACGGGCTTTCCTGTTCTGATTTAGAAATTCAACGACATCTGTCGGGCTATGACCTACTATACGGCACTTTAGTTTGCAGTTTTAATTATCCATCAAGGCTTTGCATTTATCTATTTTCTATTAGGTAAGTGTCGTGACTGTCGTGTTAGCACTGTCACCACCTAAACTTGATGGGCATGGGACTCCCCATGAAATTTTGGTACTTACTACTTTGTTCACTGTTGTGCATAGTATTATTTGTTGTTTGTTCGTTTTTGGTTTTACTTATTCCTCTCGTTGTGCTATGCATTGTGCGGCTTGTATTAGTGTTATTTGTTATTTTACTTTTGTGTTTAATATCAAGAATTTGAGAACTAGATCCTTGTAACAGTTTTTGGTAGCCTAAACATGAGATAACGAAAAAAGTAATAGATTCATTTTCCTTTGGAAATAGCTTATCAGAAAGTACCGGGTGTTTCACTATAAATGGAACCCCCCCTTTAACTTTTTCAATTGACGTTTTAGAAAAAAACGTCAAATACAAAAAATTAGGAGTATGCTTTTTTTGTGGCATAGCACAATTGTATACAGGGTGTCCCACAAATGAAGGATTAAACAAAGTTTTATTTTTGAATGGAACACCCTATATATTATTGCATATTTGGATTTTGCGAAGAATTCTAGACATATTTCATAAATAATGTCCTATACCTATCTGTTACTGTTTTTGAAATATTGACAGTTGAAAATCGACCATTTACCAAGTTTGACCTTTGACAGCCTGTAAAATCTAAACGGCTAAAGATAGAGCAAAATGGTTTGCACTTTCCTATCTTGGTTTTTCATAAGCTATCGTCCGACACTAATTTTAGATTTAACTAGAGGTTAAATTTAACCGGAATTTCTTAACCTCTGGTTAAATAAAAAATTAATGTCAAACGATAGCTTATGAAACGACAAGATAGGAAGGTGCTCTGTCTTCAGCCGTTTAGATTTTACAGGCTGTCAGACTTGGTAAGTGGTCGATTTTCAACTGTCAATATTTCAAAAACACTAACATTATTTATGAAAGATGTCTAGAATTCTCCGCCAAATCCAAATATGCAATAATATATAGGGCGTTCCATTTAAAAAAATAAAACTTTGTTTAATCCCGCATTTGTGGAACACCCTGTATAAAATTGTGCTATGCCACAAAAAACTTCACATCATACCCTTTATTTTTGTATTTGACGTTTTTTTCTAAAACGTCAATTGAAAAAGTTAAAGGGGGGTTCCATTTATAGTGAAACACCCGGTACTCGATTGTAATAGATCTATTACTATTATTGTAATAGGGGTGGCAACACTAGTCACCACGACTGTTACGTGGCAGTTGTGACAGCACAAAATTTCCCTTGTCAAAGCAAAATACAAAACCAAGTGTGACAGCTGACAGCGTGACACCACAAGTCATCCTTTCACCTCTGTTGTGTCTTGTGTCACATTTTCATTTTTTGGTTGAGCCGGTTGCAGATACTTTATTCTTAATCATCCACCCGCCTGACAAGCCCTGGACTTTCGCGCGCATCCCAAACACATTTCTGACAAACATGTCTTTAGGGTCGAGGAAATTGCTGTCCCATACCACTGCTGTCAGCGCGTGGGTTCCGTGCTTCTGAAGGGATGGCCCGCGTTCGCCTTTTTTTTAAATATTTTTTAAGGTTATGTTTGTTCCTTATTTTAAATTTGGGTTAGTTCTATTTGGTTGCGCCCCGAAGCGAGCGAGGCGAGATGAGGGCATTCGAGAGGGCATTGCATGAAGTGAAAAAATTTCGCGCGCAAGCCCAGGTCTCGTCAGCCGGAAGGACTTGTGTAGATGGTTAAGAGTAAAATGTGTGCGAACCGTGCCTGTTGGTTGATCCGTTCACTCCGGGGGCGCAAGCAAACAAAACTAACCCAAACTAACCAAAGGCAATGCCCAAAATCAAGAAAAAACAACTTTGAAAATTATATGAATTAGCATGTACGCATGCGCGAAGGCTCAAAACTGCAGTAGGTAGACGGGAATGACTTAAATTAGGTAGTGTGTAAAAAGTGTGTATTTATGAAAAAAAGCGTGTAAAAGCGTGCAATTCGATCAGACCATCGTGTAATTTCACAAATTCAGATCGGCAACACTGCATTTAAGGTAAAATGATAAACAGCTAATTTTAATAACATATAAACCAGACTGCAAATGGTCATGGTTCTTCAGGAACTAGAAAAGCCATCGTTACCAACGTTGCATAAAAATACATCTAGAGACTTAACCCTTTCTCATCGGTTTTTTAGCTCTTTAGTGTAGTTTTTTTATTTGACCTTTATTTTAGAATTCACCCGAAGGAAATACTGAAAATGTCAGGAATGTTACACCCGGAAAAAGATTAAGTTTAATTAGTCCAATACCGGGTACCAGTGCAAAGGTTACACCTTTAAGAAAGCGTAAGTAGTTCAAAGCTCGCCGAAAATATTTTCAATAGAAAACTGTTGAATACCAAAAAATGCAACACAAATAATAAAAAGAAGATCCTAAAGTAAAACCATCTGGATATAGATAGTGTTAGTTGCAGTTCCGAAGAAATATAATAAGATGACAGCGATTCCATAGAATCTTGAAATGATGGATGTGGTGAAGTTCACGAGAATAAAAGCAGAACCGACGAATGGATCAGACATGTGTGGTCTACAGACGTTGGCTACATGTAACTGGTTTTAAATATAATGATATGTGTAAAAATGAGGCAAGAAAATGCCACCAGATGCAATTGAATAGTTTTTCTGGTTTAACACAAATATACCTTTAGTTATTCATTTTATATTAGGCCATCAATAGGCTTTTTTTAAATAATTTGAACTACACCATAGAGGTTCATCCAACCCATAGGCTACGGTTCATATCTCCCATAGGATATGGGCTAGCTGAACGTTTGCTTTTTTTCATTAAGATTTCTTCGAGAATGTTTCCTATTTTCTATATTTCGCATGTATAGATATCAACAACTTAATAATTAATTCTGTGATTTGAGTTTCTATCAAAATTATTAAGAAATATAAAAACGTGGCCCATCTCTCCCCGAATTACCCTCTCTGTATTAATGTATTAATTCAAGTTACTTTTAATATATTTCTTTAATTCCAAGTTCCTACTTAGATCACAATATGGCATTTTAAACAGTAAATAATATTTTAGCGTCGAGTCGACGTCGAACCCCCACCGAAAATCATATTCAATATAATATTAATCTTGCTGTAGTTCACCCTAACGCACAACGATGATAGGAAAATTTCACGCATGCGTGCGTCCGCACATCGATATGAAGTGCGATACGCATTGCGTGCCAATACACCCTCCATGGTATAGGATTTTCTTTCAAAGGCTGAACGTTGAAGAATAATTGTACACAAAATAGTACATTTGTTTCTTTTCTGCCATAATTTAAAACACTAAACTACCAACGATTTAGTAAAACTATCTGACTTGGCGAGAATCAGATAGCTTGGAAGCATTCTACATTATACTCAAATATATAGGATAGCTCACGAATCGTGGTGCATCAAAATTGATTTTTGTAAAGAATGCTCTGAATAGGATTTACGTTTTAAATTCTATGAAAAATTCCAAGCATATTCACAAACAAACCAAATATGTAAATTGAATTATTTTTGAAATATTGACTATTCATAAACAATCTTGCACATTTGGCTGCAGTATATTTTAAGTAACTTATGTAAAATTGAGATAGCTTGCACTTTTTTTAGTCGACTTCAACTTTACAAATAATTTTTCTAACACCAGTCAATTCATAAATCCAATAATATACCATGTATGACCAATTCCATCTAAAATAAGACGAAGTTTACCGATCAGAACTTCCTGAAAATCCCTGTATAACATCTTGGAGTTTGACTTTTTAGAGATTTTGTTTCAAAAAATCACACTATTTTATTTCCAGATCAATTTCCTTCAATTTTTTCTTCCTCCTTGTTTGGTACTATGTTTTTATCTAAATTGGAAATTGTTGTGTCAACAGTAAAACTGATAAAAAAATGTGTTTAAATTGCATTTTCTCGTTTGATTTGTGTATCTCGGTTACTGCAGTTATTTTATCATCAGCTTCTGATCCTAATTTCAATTTGATCCCTCCCAAAAAATATATATTTGTTGTTGGATAAAATAGTCCAAAAATTGGTTGCAATTAGACTTTATGATGAGAACATCGGTAAAAAAATATCCAGTAAGGATTGCATGTATTACCGACACTTCCGACCAATAGAAGCCACTTCCTCGGCTGGTCATTAGATCATGATGATCAATTAATTTGCAATGTGTTCCGAATAAAAATCATGCTAATGAAATTTATTCTGATTCTAGTTTTGAAACACTCATAACGAAGTTGTGTTTCCAGAATCTGACCAACTCTAGGATTTTTTTATAATATCTTGGTTTTATGTTTATTTTTTCTATGATACAAAATTTTTCTGTTACTTTTAGAATAAGTTTAATTAAACAAATTTATTTTTTAATTATTATTTTGTTTTTGGTTTTTACATACAACATCACACATACTTTCTGTCGTTCTTTTTTTATTTATTGTGTAAGTATGTTTTTTGGCATAATTCTGCTTGCTAGACTATAGAGGCTCCTATTTAGTTTTTGTCTTTTTTGAAATATAATCTATTTTTGTTTGAGTTTGTTTGGGTTAGCCGTACGTTTTGGATACAATTTAAAAAAAATAAAAATTGCTTTTTTTTTCTTATTTTGATTTTTTCAACTCCACTTGGAAACAAACTGAATAAAATGTTTTTTTCCGAAGAAAAAACTTTTTTCTCCAGCTGGTAAAAACTATATAGTCGATGGTTTTTTGGGTTAGTTCTGGGTTTTGGATAGAATTTAAGAAAAAATTAAAATTGTTTTTTTTCTTATTTTGATTTATTCAACATCACCCAGAAACAAACTGAATAAAATACTGTTTCTCCCCAGCTGCTAAAAACTATATAGTTGAGGCAAGAATATTGTCTTGAAAAAACATAAATTAGATTTCGGCCTTTTATAGATTTTCTTTAAAACTTTGATACTATCCATATTGCTAGATCCATTTGGTTGACATTTTTCTTCCTCTTTTTTATGGTTTTCTGCTTATGTCTACATTGCAAATTCATCAGTTCCTCGTTCACTCGCAAAAAGAAATAGGTAGTTAGATAAAAGATAAAACAGTGCAAAAATTGGTTACAATTAGACTTTATGATAAGAACATGGGTTAAAGAAAGTCCAGCAAGAATTGCATCTATTACGGACAATTTCGATAAAAAGGAGCTACTTACTTACGTCGACTGATGATCATCATCATGATGACCAATTGCAATGTGTTCCAAATAAAAATCGTTCTGATGAAATTTCTTCTATTCGTAGTTTTGAAAAAAACTGACGACGAAATTGTGTCTTCATAATCTGACTAACTAGGATTTTTCTTATAATCTCTGTGTCTTTTGTTTTATTTTTTATATGATATTAAAGTTTTCTGTTACTCTTAGTAATAAGTTTGATTAAACAATTTTATTTTTTATATATTATTTTGTTTTTGATTTGTATAACAATACCATACATACTTTTCGTTGTTCTTGTTTTATTTATTATGTAAGTATGGTTTGTTTTATTTTAGTTCTGCTTTTCTATTTAGAAGCTTCTATTTAGTTTTTGTTTTTTGTGGTATGATCTATTTTTATTTGGGTTAGTTCTGTGTTTTGAATAGAATTTAAGAAAAATTGTGTTTTTTCCTATTTTGATTTTTTTCAACACCAATCGGAAACAAACTGAATAAACTATTTCTTTCCTACAACTGATTTTTCCGAGCTATATAGTAGAGTCAAGAATATTATCTTGAAACATAAATTAGATTTTGGCCTTTAAATAAATTTTTTGTTGCTCTTTTCGTATTTATTGTGTAATTATGTCTTGGTTTTTTTGCAGAGTTCTGCTTGCTAGACTTTCCTATTTAGAACCTTCTATTTAGTTTTTGTTTTTTTGTGATGATCTATTTTTGTTTGGGTTAGTTCTGTGTTTTGGATAGAATTTAAAAAAATAATAAAAATTGTTTTCTTCTTATTTTGAATTTTTCAACACCAGTCGAAAACAAACTGTTTTTTTCCGAGCTGTTAAAAACTATATAGTCAAAGCAAGAATATTATCTTGAAAAAAAAACATAAATTAGATTTTGTTTAAAAATTTGACACTGTTTATATTGCCAGCTATTAAATTTTTTCGATTTTCTTTAGTATGTCTGTTACTACAATTATTTTCATCATCAGCTTCTGATCCACGTTTCGCCTCGTTCATTCAAAAACAGAATTAGGTTAGGTAAAACATCGCATTGCACTTTATGATGAGAAAGTACATCGGTAAATTGTGTTTAGTGTTTCATTTTTTATATAATTCTGGTATTGTTAGTAATAAGTTACATACATTTGTGTTGTTGTTTTTTTATTTATTGTGTAAGTATGTTTTGGTTTTTGTTAGAGTTCTGCTTGCTAGAATTTCCTATTTAGTTTTTGTTTTACTCCGTAGTATGATCTATTTTTGTTTGCGCTACTGTTCTGTTTTTCATATGTTTTCCTTATTTCGGTTCCTTCAACACCTCTCGGAAACAAACTGATTTTCGGGACAAAATTGTTTTTCTCCGAGCTGCTAAAAACCTATATAGTCGAGGCAAGAATATTGTCTTGAAAGAAATATTCTACGAAATTTAGTAGCTAAAAATCAGTGCCAAACGGTTAAAGTAACATTTAAGAACACATTTTGTAGTATTGTTTGTTAATTTGTGGATTGGCATTGATTTGCCGTGTTGTACTTATTTGTTATATTTTTCAGAAAGGAGAGTACATCAATACCCCCTTAGTACAATTCGCAAGAACATTTTTGGAGGCATTTCCTTGCTCTAAAAAATCTCTCTGATTTCCTGTCAGCAGCGCCTTCACGAATTAGACAGAGGGATGTTCGGACAAATGAATAATAAAATGGCGACCAATGACGAGATGCCATTGGCCTGCCGTTTGTTTTTATTACAATAGGGCGGGATGCACCAACTTATTATCAAGCAAATTGGGCGCCAGGTGATGGCCAACATGCATGCATTGTGTTCTGTGGTATTATTTAGGGTTTTTGATTAAAGGGATGGGCTCTGGTTTGATTCATGCATGAATATCAAATTGAATACATAACTAGTTCCTCTATTATGCGATGATAAAAAGTGCGGTGATGGATGGGCAACAATGTAGTTTAAAGCCAACGATGTTGTGTTGTTCACGAATCTGGGGGCATTCCAGGGATATAGCTCAATAAAATAAAGAAATTTAAGTCTGGAGTTGGAAATAGAAGGGATATAAAACTAGCAGTAATAAAAGAATAATTTCATTGGGTGATAATACAGGGTGCCCTCCCCACGCCACTCAACGTAGCCATACGATTAAAAATATAAATTTCCTTTGAGAATTTTATGATAACATAACATAAGAGTTTTGAGATTAATCCCGAAAAATTGCGACACGCAAATCATACCATTTGTGAATTGATTGGGATATTTATTTATTTTTTTAATTCCTGGGTTTGTTTTGAGAAACAACGGTTTATATAAACCTTACAGAAAATGTTACTTCTGCGTTAGCAAAATTTAAACTTATATAGGATGAAATTTGAATACTAAACTAAAGTTTAAAATAAGGACAATTTTAAACCAATTTTTTTACATGTAACGCCGATGGTCTTTTGCCACAATCGAAAGGAAACATTTTATTCTAATTCCTTGGAATATGTTGTGGACACCAAATCAACTATAAATAAATAATATTATTACCGTTATTGTGAGTTATTTAATTGTACATTTTTCTATTAAATAACAGATAAATAATTACTCTTTAATTATTATACAACATAACGCACGTTAATTAGAAAAAAATAGCAAAACAGCAAAGGAGTTTTAAATGATTAAAATATTTTATTTTAAGTTTAATACTTTATTATATATGCCCCTTAGCTGGACGCCTGCAAATCGCTTAATTTGTCCCTTTGCAACTTTAAATCAAATTAAACCTTTCACTCAATAAGTATGTCGACTAAATGAAATGTAAAATGCAGGTAGTTTAATATTCACGTGAAAGTGAAAAAAATAAAGCAACTTCTATAAAAAAAAAATGTTGAAAACGAAATTGCATATTAATAGCTAAGCGTAATTAATATTTGATGCAGATCAATATAGCCCACGTTAAAAAAATCAATGAGAGTTAATGGACGCTTAGACATTACAAAGCGTTGCGTACCTATATGAATTCCAAATAGTAATGTATTCATAGGTACGTACAACTTAATTAATTTTGCCTCTCAAAATCTGAAACCATTTCTTAAAAGTGCTCTCGTCCTCTTTATTAATAATCAAAATAAACTGAATAACCTTGTAATCCGTTCATGCACGTAAAATTTTACAATTTCCCTTAATCCCCGCTTATTTTTATGATCCCCAACATTCCTTCGTTCTCGCCCTTTTCCTGCTTCACCGGTTGCCATGGCTACGGTCTGTTCCCCAAAGATTTTTGCGACGCTCCGATTTACTTCGTAAGCCTCCTTTCGCTCCTTGTTTGTAAATATTTGTTGTTTTAGAAAACAACAAACCTTAGGGGAAAGTAGCTTAATATCGTCAAGAAGAATGGAAAAGAATAGTTGTAGTTGAGAAAAAAGGCGTAAGAAATTTAATTGTAAAGTTATTATAATTATGGTACCTATGTTCTTCTTTGGTATTTATAGAGTCAATATATAGGTACCTACCTATCACATGCCTTACAAAATTGAAACATTGCAATGTTGCAGGACATCATCCGTGCAAATGAAACACTTTCGTTATTTCATTTGCCCTATATTTGGAAAATATTTTGTATAATACAGTGTTTTCGCAAATCTGAATTTCAAAAGTGAAGTTGAGTTCCCCAAGATATTATGGAAGATAAACAAACACGGTTTTCTTAAATCTGCTGCCCATAAAGTGAAAAATATGAAAAGTAGTACCGGTTATTTAAATGTTGGATGGAACTAAGCAAATAAGTAAAAAATACGAAAAAGTGGTTAATCGACTTTTCCAGAAACTGCGCCAATTTGAAGCCCCCGACACTAGGGAGCAAGTATGGTATATTACGCTCCACACTCCAAATTAAAGACAATATCGACATTAAGTTTCCTTAATTAGTAGCCTTTTTAAAATCGAAATATAGTGGATATAACGCCAAAAAGCTAATATTTTTTCAAGGAAAGATATGCCAGATGAAATTTACCTACTTGTATATGAAGGTAACACTTATTATTATTCAATAAAATAAATACAAAATTTAGGTAATGCAGGGTTTTTCATTAACATTACAACTGTAATGTATAATATAATAATGACAAATAAAGGTATATTTTCGGCTCTTGTCAAATGCCTATTAGTTATATACTATAAGGGATGTTAGTGACATTTACTAGCCAATGACGATTTTGTGCCCGAGCGATAGCGAGGGCTGACAATATATTTCGAGACTATTAAATGTACTTAGATCCCGTGGAGTATATTCTTCTCCTCCCTGCAGAATTTATTCTTGGATTTTTATTAATTTAATTGGATAATTTTCGCATTAAATTATGAAGACAGCTCAGGTCGGCTTCTATAGCTTCATAATAGTATATTATGATATAAGTGTATAAGAGGGCCTTTAAAGCACGCGCGACATATTTCAAAACACGACGCGCAGCGGAGTGTTTTGTAAGTCACAAGGGCTTTAAAGGCCTCTTATACACGTATATCATACGCTATTTTTTATTACGAATGCATCATAATCTCAAAAATTTTTTAAATATTAAACATTGACGAATATGACGAATATATTAATCTGTCACATTTGGCATGATCAAATGTTTCTATAGCAACCCTTAAAAAAAAATTGGTGCATCATACACATCATTTTAAGCATCACGCTGCAGCGTGCGATAATCGTTGATTATGATGCATGCGTAATAAAAACATTCTTATTTTATCAATAACGTCAAGCTGACAGTTTATTATTAAAAATTGTTGAAAAGTGAAATTATTGAGCTGTATAATAGCCAAATGGATATAGAAGAATCAGCAAATATCACTTGTCTGTCGCTGCTGCCAGAAAAATCGAGGAAGAGGTATGAAGCAACGTATCAATACTTCAAGAAACAAGGACTGCTACTGTAGTTTCAGAAACCGTGCTTTTGGAGTACTTTCACGAAAAATCTGCTGATTAAAGTCTCCATCAAGCGTATGGTGTGAATATTCCATGTTGAAGTCCACCCTTTTCATAGAGGAAAACATAGATATTTCCAAGTATCCTAAACTTCGAACATTTTTAAAAAGAAGAAATGACGGGTATAAACCTAAAACATCCAATGTGTTTAACAGGGAAAATGTGAATAAGTTCCTGTGTGAAGCCCCGGATGATATTTATTTAATGATGAAGGTTGTAATGATGATGGGAATTGCTGGAGCGTTCCGTTCTAATGAACTCTTTGTAATGAAAATGGACAATGTTGAATTAAGGCATGAAGTTATAATTGTTACTATTCCTGATTCCAAAAATAGAATGGCGCGTAAATTTACAGTAACTAAAAGTGACGATGAGAAGGTTTGTTATTTCAAGATAGTTCAAAATTACATCGATATAAGATCTCACATAACGAATTTTAATCCTCGCTTCTTCATGCGATATCAAAATGGAAAGTGCTTAAATCAGCCTGTCGGGAAAAACACGATTTCTTCAATTCCAAGTAAAATTGCTACATTTCTGAACTTTGAGAATATTAAGCAGTATACTGGGCACTCTCTTAGAAGAACGTCGGCCACTTTATTAGCAAATACTGGAGTTGATATCTTAGCTCTCAAGCGAGATGGGGGATGGAAATCTGCAACTATTGCGGAAAGATATGTAGCCGAGAACGTCAACAATAAAAAGAAAGTTGCAAATAAAATTTTGTACAATATAACGAAGCCAGAAGTCTCCTGCAGTACTTCAAGAGTAACAAAAAACTTGGTTAGAGATGGAGAATTTATGGTCAGAACATTCCATACAAATTGAGAAAAAACGAGAAAACGTTTATATATAATAATTGTACTATTAATATTCATTTCACTTAATATTACTCCTTTTTTATAAATCATTGTTAGCTTGACGTTGTTGATGAAATAAAAAATTAAAGGTATCTCCTATGTTTGTAGCTCGGTTTGTAGTTTAAACTTAATGAATTCAGAGTGGCACAAATTATTACCATCCAAGGGTAGTAAGTTGACTTACAATCCGTCAAGGGCAATCGATACCTTTTTGGTAATTCTCACTTACGTCCTTCAAAACAGTGTCAAAATAGGTTGTTTACAATACAGGGAGGGGAAAAAGTATATTTTTCTTTTTCTGGTCGTGCTTATATTTGGAATCGCCAGGGCATGCATGCCGTTGCGATGGTATTTGATGATATTAGTGACAAAGGTGATATTTTGATGGTGCGAATACCTGATTCAAAAAAAAGACCAAAAAGACGTTCATATTAACAAATCAGATCTTAAATGGATATATAAAGAAAATTTCTGGCATAGGTCCCCTAAAACAAGTCCGCGTAGGATTTTTGTAATTTATGCTAAGGGAAAATGTATGACTCAGGTAATTGGCAGAAACACAATGGCCAATATTCCATACAGAGTAGCAACGTTTTTAAATTTGGATGACTCAAAAGACTATACTGGACACATTTTGGGCCGTACTTTAGCTACGTTATTAGTAAATGCTGGAAGTGATATCCTTGACCTACAAAGATATGGCGGATGGCGAAGAAATACGGCAGCAGAAGGATATTTAGATGACTATATTTCTAAAAAAGTGAGGTGTCAGTATCAGAAGGTGTGAACCCTAACGGGCCACCAATTGTGCCCGTCCCGCATTAGAGAATCTCCAAGATGCCGGTCTCTCTTAAGAAAGCTCCTTCAAACTAACGCGACACACTGAATCTGGCTCGATCAGCATCGTGACAAAGATTCTAAATATTGGCCACCCGAAGACGGGGCATTCCGTAAGTAGATGGTATTGGGTCTCATCGTCCTCATCGGCACAATCTCCTCTACCTGCACTTCTTCCTTGGAAGACCCATCAACTCCTGCTGAGCCTTTTCGCGGGTCCATGTATCCTGAGCCTCGTTTGTCTCATCCCCGGAGCCATCGGCCATACCTCTTCAGCCCGACCCTCCATCCAGGCCTGCAAAGCCCTTTCGCGAACACACTAGGCGATCCCCACACAGGGCTCAGGCCCTATGTATTTACGCGCGGGGCCTCCTCTGGCTAAGGCGTCCGCGGCCTCGTTTCCCGGCACCCGAGTCCCCGGTACCCACACCAGGGTAACCTTTTTGTGCTTTGCAAGATCAGTCAGCCCGCTCCTCCACTCCCTCGCCAACAAAGAACGGCATGAGTGTGGCCTTGCTATCGGAGCAAAAGAAAAGCCTCCTGCTACCGACATTGAGCCTTAACGACTCCCATCGCGAAAATTTCCGCTGGCAAAACCGTAGTGTGCTTTCCCAGTGGGTGGATAATTCTCGCCCTAGGGCCAGACAGTACGCACCAACTCCAGAAAGTGAGGTAGCCAGCTAAATAATTGCATGAGAAAATACTACTTTAAGTGCCAAAAAACGTTTGCTCGTTATTGAAAATTGTGCTTCAAGTATTTCACATGGGATCACTTTAGAAAGAAACATACAGGGACCCATCTCCACCAGCAGAGCCACGACTGTTTAGAAGAAATCAACATTAGTAATTTAAGCAATTGTACTACTATAAATTGCAACAATATCTAGTAACTGACGATTGTCAATTACATTATTTGTTCTTAATTAATTTAATTAATACATGTAGCAATTTGAATAAATGTACAAAACTAGTAATAGCGAAACAAATAAATAGAAAACGATGGTGTACTCAGCATTGCTTTTTTCAGGGTTTTCCAAGTTATGTTTCTCCCTAGGGAGAAAAAGTTATATTTTACTCCTTGAGGAGGAAAAGTATTAATCATATTTTCTATATAAGGACTACGAAAACAATATTTAAATAAGTGATGTCTACATTACTATACCAGAGGCCCCGAGTAAATGGACCAATGAATCTAATTCTGTTGGTTAATTTTTGGGGGCAGTAAAAGAAAGAGAGGGAAAAAGAAAGAGAAGCGCTACGACATTTAGCGCTCGTCAAAGCGTAATGAATAGCTTCTGGTAAAAGAGAAATATCTCTTTCACAAATATTTTGGTAGCGAATATCATCGTATCTACCCTGCTCTACTAAATATGTAGACACAGAAATAACATCCATTTTCGTGACACAGGTTTCACTCTGTATATAATTAATAAGATCTAATATTTTGAAAGTGCTTATTTATATAAGATTGCCCTTTATTTTTAATCTTTATATAGACTAATACCTATAGAGTAAAGATTAAAAAATAATTTCGACCAATAGGTTTATTCTCAGAATTTGTATCAAAATTGGTGTATTGTGATTATTTTAGGTCTGACATAATTCCAAAGGCAAATTGTACGAAATGTGGAATTTCGTAATTTCTAGTTAACATCTATTGTTCGTGGTTCCAGTTGTTAATGTGGACACTATAACTACTGATCATAAATTAGGTCCATTTATATGAAAATGTGCATATCTTCGAAAAAAATACTGTAGGTATATTAATAATGAAAATGTTGACAATAGCTAGATTTTTTTTTGTATTTTCTCAAAGACCAGTTTGGTGAGGAAATAAATATGTTAACAAATATTGTCAAAAATGAAATTAGGATCAGCTGCAATTAGAATATTAATCTTATTTCAATGGTTCTGAAAAATCACTTAAATAGAGTGTAATTGCATCAAAAAATTTACGGGGAATAGTGATGGTCACATTACCGTATAGTTATATTAATGTCGTAGATTCCATATCTTGGACTGGGTTCAACTGGCAGTTTTTTTGAAACATTGTATACAAAATCGGTACTTACACTAGGAATATTGTCGTTATTGCACACTCCTTCACTCAGCAACCGATCTCTGATCTCCCATGCAAATATTGAAGGGCACTCTCTCTTGAACTCAGCTATTTTCTGTACCACTGGTTGCGTGGCAACTCGGGGCTTCGAACCACCGATCGCTCTAGGCTTGATCGATCCCGTTTCGTAGTACCTAAATTCATCAAAACTTTTATCAGCCCAATTAGATCAATAACATTCGCCGGAAAACTCTGGCGAAATTGGCCTATGAATTACCATTAGCACAGGACCATAGCATCAATCCACAATCGATTTTTCACGAGAATATTATTACATATTATACACACTTTCATTTCCTTTGCAGTGTTCACACTACATGCTATTTATTAATGGCATTAGATGGAAGGCAATTTCTAGGCTATTATTACTATAACCTTGATAAGATGGAGGGCGTAACTTTGGATGCTCACATTATGCGGTCAGTAAATTTGTACATAATGATGTTTCAGTTAATGTGTTTTTCTATCAGAACTCCGAAAAGTGGACCCAAAGCAAGTAAAATTGACAGGAACAAAGAATGTGACTACATGATACTTCGCGCCATAGACTGCATAAGGTCTTGTATTATATCTATTGTCAGGATGACAACGACGTCAGTGCGTCAGGGGTTGGAAACGAGATTCCAATTTCTACAAGACTTGTGAATTTAAAACTTCTGATTGGTCAAAAATAATAATTTTGTAACTTAGGTTAGGTTTGCGCATTTATATATGGTTTAGATGCGTTGAGTAGCTAAAGCAATGGAATGTTTCAACGAATCAAATGTGCAATATTTTCAAATATACAAAACTTTATTGCCAAGATTATAGTTGCCTAATCCAACTATTTATGGCATAACCATTATTGCAATAACTTTTCTACGACTAGATTTAATAGGCCAATTTCGCATATCAGAATTACCGGCCAAATTTTAAACAAGAACTACAAGAAAGCTTGTATCATTATTATTACCTTCCTAGTATCTTGGACACGCATCCATTGGAAACCTGTAGAATGCGTGATATATCACAAGGACGAGCTCCAGAGTGTGCTAGTTCAACAATTTTTTGTCTGGTAGAGTCGGGAAGTGGCCTACCATTTACGTAAACTCCACCGAGCTGATTGATCCCACTGTGGCCTGCGCTGGAACAGCCGAAAATTGTATTTTGGCCCATGGAATGGTGCATTAGATCTTCTTCTGAAAAGAATGCAACTTTTTTTGAATATTTTTACACCATTCATATTTTATGTGAAGTAAACATATTTGTAAAACAATTTTTATAACAACTCTACAGCTAGTGAATACTACGGCGGGGTTGAGGTCGGCATCAGTTGGTGTTTTATCACCATCTAAATGAAGCTTCCAAGTCTGTATAGATATATACGTATAGTGGCGAAGAAAATGATGACAAATTGCCTGTTAAAGCAATCGAAGCTACAGTAGATATAGCAAGAGATGAGCTTCGGCTAGTTTGTGTTTTTTTATTGTTATAAAAAAGTAATAAAATATATCGACTGCAAATATTTTAGCATTATCTTTTCCAACATGTGCGTCGTATCGGAAGCATGAGTAGCTAATCCTAAATAAAAAAAAAACCACACATATCACACAATGGGTGATGCTTCATATTTTGTCGTACTACCGCGTAAGCTCTGATTCAATTTGCTGGATTTAGACAGATTTTAAAGAGATTTAGTACTTTATCATAACCACGAGAATATTTGGTTGCAGGCCTCCTGGTTTAGCTACGTATAATTGATTTTATTTCCTCCAATTGGTCAGTTTTCAGGGTTCTTGCGAAATTTGTGCGAAACTGTGTTGGTGTTCTTTCATCTTCTTTCTAAAGATGTGGAACAAGATACATTTTCTCGGACCTCAGAACACCAAACAAATTTTTTAACCCAAATTTTGTTCGAAGCGTTGCGTAATTAAATTAATTTAACTAACTCATTTGTATTCTGTGGTGAGGAATAATGGTTATTAACAATACCCGTATCCCAAAAGTATAAGAATCGTGAATTATCTCAAAATCCGCTTATGAGAATATAATGAGGTTTTGTATACGGAGGTAACAGGGCAAGGCAAAATCAAAACTGATACCGACAACGTTGCCATTTCATTACCTTTTTGACACTTTATATGACTGTTTCTATTTTAAATGGAAGTCCCTATGTATATTATTATTTTAAATTCTACTCATAGTTTGAGACATTTTGTAATAAGCACTATAGGTCAAAATTGTGAAATATTGATACCTGAAAATGATATGCGTGGATTACTATTGCGAATTGGCGTTACACCTACGAATAAAATTGCTCCTTGTACTCCTATACAACTATCAGGTGTTCAATCACTTGCTACCCGAAACTTACGTCTTCCGGTAAAGCCGAGTGTAAATAATAAATATTAAACTTCCGGTTCAACTCTAAAATATGATTTATGGATAGGAGATGAAAAACCAAAACACGAATTTGAAAATACTGTTTCTACAAGCGTGCGTATTTAATGTTTTATCACTCGCATTTTAGCTCGAAAAGTATCATTTTCCCACGCATAATTTTGAGGAAAATTGTAGTTAGCTGGTGACAAAATAGGACAGGCTTAGGTTGTTTCTTAACAAAGTTATACCCGTCAAAAGAAAGATATGAGAAGGAATACTTCCGTTCTATCGATTAGTCTAATACTATAAAGGTAAAATCAACAAAAGAGTAAGTACTTTTAGCATACTTTTTTGAAATGTCCAAATACTGGAAACGTTATGGTCCAGATATTTAATGATAAAAAGTATTTGTAAAGTTAAACAAGATTTGGATATTGGCAAATTTCATACAATAACTGCCTTTATGAAAAGACAAAATACTGGATTTCGACCAAAAAAATCAAAAATTTAAAGAAACGTAAAGAAAATTATGAGTGTGGCACCCAATGAAATATACCTGATGATTAAGTTGGTAACGATTTTTGGATTGGCTGGTGCCTGCAGATGAGAGGAAATAACGAAAATCATCATCGACGATATAAAAGATAAAGATAATGTCATACCTGCTAATTGTCAATATTTTGTGAATATATGAACTCCAAAAATCATTCCGTCAGATCCTTCGTGATATGTAATGAAGCAATTAATGGATATTTTTGAATGTGTCCAGAAAATATACAAACTTACGTCCAAAAGAAACTCAACATGAACAATCGCCGATTATTTATACAGCACATGGAAAATGTACTGTCCAATCTGTGTATTGAATTAATCAATAGGAAAAATACCCTCGGAAATCGCAGCCTATATGTGCACCTTCAAAATCCGAATCTGTACACGGGTCACAGCTTTAGGGGGTCCTCGGCCACTTTTCTTGCCGATTGTGGAGAAGCTATCATAAACATTAAACATTTTAGATGGTGGAAATTAATTTATGTTGCTGACGGATACTTTAAAGATCCTACAAATCGGAAAAAAGAAGTGTCCAACAAAATTCTTCAGTTGAACGCTCAATTTCAATTTAAAGTCATTAACGTCTTCCTCCAAGAAGCAAATACTTTACCCACATGCTGGCTCCTGCAATTAACTTACATAATAGTCGCGTTATGTACGTTTACAATTAATATCGCTAATAATAAGTGAGAAGATACTTCTTTAATTCCAATTTGTTTGTATTTTTTCTTTTTATGATACTTTTGTTTCTGTTTTTATTAATACAGATTTAGGAACATTAAATTTTCGATTTATTTTCTTGGGCTTGCAGAAAAATTTTGATCCTGATGGCGGAAAGTATCTTTCCCGCATGCAACTTTCGCACTTGTTAGGAAAATAACTATTGCCCTAACGTTGCCGCACGTAAAGTGTGAGTGTCATTTTAGAAACCACAATATCTCTGAAACAAATAAATTTCGACCTATATGTTTGATAGAAGAAGTCTAGAATTATGTGTATAAAAATATACGAAGGTTGCCATTTAACTAAACGTGGCCACATTATTTACAGACTTTTCGAATTTAGGGTTAAAGTATATAATGTTTGCCACAATCAAAACAGAGATATCGAATCAAATCCAAAAAAAAAAAGTGGAGAGTAAATACGTTCTTATTTACAGTGTTGCCACGTTTACATGTTTCAGAAATTATAGCAGATTTGTTATTTTAAATTAAGTATACTCAAGGCGATGTTATACGAATCTTGATAACGTATTGAAATTTTAGCATATTTCATATTGAAAAGATCCTCTATACTCTCGAAACTTTGTTGTTAATTTCCTAATAGCCTAACCTGGATTATTTTTCTTTCCTTTCATGAATCATTATTATTTTAATATTTATTGGTTAAATAGGTGTATAATGGAATCCCAAAGGCAAGATTGTAAAATTAAAATATTTTTTCATTTGGCGTAGGTTTAGTTGCGGCCTATAACTAGTAAGTGTTAACTGTATACAAAAATAACTTGGTTATGGTTATATTAAATAAAGGGCACAACGGGCCCAGTTGGTGTTCTAAGTGCAAGGCCCGATCGGGGCCACCCCTTCTGATACTGAAATATTGAATAAAAGCAGATATAATTAACAGTTTGACATAATTTTTGTATTAAACCTATCCTGAACAAAAATTCCTAATTTAAAGAGTTTTTACAAAAATGCATTTTTCCCCAACCAAGATAAATATTAAGGGTAAATTTAGAAACTTACGCCTATAAGATTGCAATACCCACACAATCGGTTTTTACACGACATTTTTCCTCACCCTGCCCCTAAATACTCTATGGCAATTTAACAATCTCTTTGCCAATAAAATGCATTTAAAAAATTTGTTGTCGAGAATCCGTTAACTAGAAATTCAAAGTTATATGGCTTTTTCATGTATAAATAAATAAAGTTAGATATTTTGCTGGATGAAATGATAAAGGCTTTCATAATCTGGAAAAGTTCTGATGGCGCACAATTTACACTGCGATATCGAATACGATCAATAACAACCCAAATGAGCCAAAAAATATTTAATAGAACAAACATAAAAACTTCAAAAAAAGAAATATTACAAAAATCAGGCTCACCCCATCGTCGTTCAGCCTGGCACCAGGAGGCCTGCGGGCTCTGCCTACCCTCATTTCCTATAAAACGAAATTATAACAAAAATCTATTATTTAAATATGACATATATATATTTATATATATATATAATATATTGACAGACTAATATGACCAAGAATCAATCAAACATCAAACATAATAGTTCTTTCCAAATTTGCACCTAGATCGTAAACGTGATATTAATAATAGGATCTATTGAGGTTTTGAGTATCGGAAACCCCGCTGATTTATCAAGTTGGGACGTTTGTCCTTTTGAGTGGTTAACCGGCTTAATCGCACCCCCAATTATTGTATAGACCCGCGGCCTTTAATCAAGCAGCAGTTAACTCAAGTTTTTCCCATTCACCCTTGCCTGTAATGATCCAGTTTAATACACAAGGCACGCCATCTCGATAGACTGCTGCGGTTTGCGATCAAGAGCCTTTCCCGCTTCTAAAAAGCAGGAAAATTGCTCAGTTAATTGTGTTTTCTAAAGAAGGTTTGTGGTCAGAGCATTCGTATGGCTTTTCAGTCTTTTTATTTCTTCATTATTTCTATAAACGATTTATCGGTATGGAATGAAATTCCTATTTGAAATTGATTTGATTGCGGTACGGGGGAGGGTGGAATTTATTCAAAAGAATAAGTTTTAAACAGTTTATTAGTTACTAGGACCGAATTAATCGTATAATAAGTAAGAGTGCACATTTGTACATATTTCAGTCATATAATATTCATAATTTAAGCACTCCAGACGAATAAGTTTGCCTTTGCCCTTATTCCTCCTGGCTGACACTCCCATCCCATCACACTATAATGTAACGATTTTTCATCAGATAACCCAAAGCATATGTTTAGGTATTACAACCACCATACTTAATCTTCTACTTGCTTATATAATTCGCAGGGACAATCTTGATGAAATTGATGTTGAGATTTAAACTGAATTACCTAGCATTTGTCGCGGGATGGTTGCGCGGTATTTTAATAAAAGTTCTGAAGATGAAACTACAAATATTGCTAAGATGAGGTTTGGAACCTTCGGCAAAATGCACTACAACAATTTTATCCACAATACCGAAATAAAATTTTGCACTCGACGTGCGTTTCGATAATGTCTCCCATGATCTCCTCCTGAGTAGGCTGATATTCTATAAATTTGGCTTGGGCAGCATTGAACTTGTACATTCCAATTTGCAAAGTAGGCCCAAATTGTCAGGATGAGGGGGATGTGTTTTGAAGAAAGGGCCGTAAATATAAGTATGCCTCAGGGTTTAGTCCTGAGGCCCATTCTCTTTATATATGAATGATCTTTCTTTCAAAAGTGGAGTCGAAAAATACAATTTTTTGCAGATGACGACACTGTCTTTCTGTCAGCGGAGTCTGTTGATCTGGCTATTGTTAAAAGCTGGTTTAATGCATATACGATTTTGATGAAAGACGAAAGGACAGGGAAGTAGTGTTTTAACTTAGGAACTCTAAAGATATAAATGAGAGAATGAGGGTTTCTTGAAGGTTGAGTTGAGTTAAGTGGGATGCTCATTCCGACCATCTTTCGGGCTGGTAACCTTTCGAAATGTGTGTCAAAAAGGTACTGAGAACATCCTTCTATGCAATATTTCACTCAGCTATGACATACAGTATACTGATAAGAGATAACTCGGCACATGTTACCAGGCTCGTTGGTCTACAGAAGAAGACGATAAAAATTATGGCAGTCCTAGGATTTAGGATCGACTGCAAACAGGCCTTTAGGAGCTATAATATTTTCATATTACCATCTCACCAAATACTGGAAAATATTTTTAATGTAAAGGATGAAGACTTGTACGGAGCGGAGTGAATGGTGATGTTCACAGCTATGATTCTCGACGAGAAAATTTTTCAATGCTCCTCCACACAAAATTAAATGTTTAGAAAGGAATAACTTCAAAAAATCAGTTCAGCAAATTGTAATCTCAAATTGCTTCTATTCGCTTGATAAATTTTGTAGTATTAAATTTAACTTTTAAACTATAGCATCGTAAAGGTTTATATTTGAATTGCGACTTTGTTATAAAGAATTGATCCAGTTGTCGTTTATCTTAAGAAATATTGTTAAAAATTGTATATATGATTTTTAGCACACAATGTTTTACAATATTCCATACTTCTTTTTTATTTTTTGCTATTACCTACTTTATTTTATCTACTTAATTTAGGTTTAGAGCCATCGTAACTGACAAAGCAAAGACGAATAAAATATTTGCAATAAGTATTCTGAACTTTATCCACCGCCAATATTTTACACTAAAATATTTCGTTTGAAAACCGGCTTGATTTGCTTTATCTTCTTCGTTGCGTTCTCGTTCGCTCGAAACCAAACTTGTGAAAATGGCGTCTCTTTGTTGACTCGGTAACCCGAGGTTGGCGCACATCGCGTTTCAAATTGCATTAACCTTAACATTACATGGAGAATTGAAGACGTAGCCAAACGTGAACGTCTGGAAAGACCTCTTTAGGTGGAAGATGACGACAGCTTGTTCCGAATTAACGATAAATTTGAAATAATTCAGTTTTGTTTTCTTAATGGTGCTTTACATAATTTAGATTATTAAACGATTCTTTTAGATTTGAATTAACGAACTGTGTGTGGATTTGTGCTAAGGGAATAAAATATATGCTAACTATCGAAATAAATTATAACATGACCATGTCACTAAAAAGAGACTCAAGGGAATTTGACATTAAGGTGCTTGTATTTTCAAGCAGCAAACCAGTCTCTCGGAAGCTTAAGCTTTTTTGACAACGCTCGTTGTCGCATAACATTTTCATAAAAAATGCTAAACCTGAAATGGTTTCTGGTAAATCTTTGGCAGTCATTAAAGTTTTCTTCTATACAGAACTGCATACTGTTTGTCGCGCATATATCGCTAAATATCTACTGGAACTTATTGCAATTTAGCAACGGCAACAGTGTCGAACTGAGCCGCCGCGCCGGTCTACCCGTGGCCCTATCGGAAAATAGTTTGAGGTCCTTTCAATTTTCATTTCATTATCTGTTTGTTTCTCCTTAAAATCATGAAGAATTACAGGAAACTTCTGTTTCTTAAACCGCATAGGCAGATTTGTCAGAACCTCATTTTACACATCAACTATCTAAAGGCGAATACGTTCCACAGTTGAATAAACTTTTAGACCGTTTCATGGCATATAATCAGTAAGCGAATAAAACAAAAAATACAACAACACGAAAAAATCAATGCGGGTCCCAAGAGCGGTCCTTGGGGAAATAATTAAGTAATTATCCCCCCTCTTCTCAACAGCCAGGAGAGAAAAAAGGTGGAAAATATAGGACACAAAAAGTAAACAATACCAAGTTTTACAAATACGTTGCCACGCTCATTATGTTCTAATTTTATTTATTTAGTTTCATTTCAGATTAGAAGAAACGGACAGTGAATAAATTTAAAAGACAAGTTTAAAATTAATTTGCAATTTAAGCCACAGTTCCAATGCCGGAGTAGAGGGTAGGTATTTATTTAAATGATGCCACCAACTTGTAGACGACACAACTCAGAAAATCCGTAAATTGTAATATGTAGTATGGAATTTGCTTTGGCTCACGTTCTTGAGACCTAGCTTCTTTTATGGCTGTGGCACACACACTAAAGGCAGAACCAATGGCTCTCGACGAGCGGTATGTGTGTGCGAAGATGTTGATTGAAACGGTTCTTAAATAGTTGTAGATTGTAATTAGGGGGAAACAGATGTCCTGGGAGTGAGTTGCAGTGCGCAGACAAAAGAGTCCTTGTAAAGCGATGTTCTAGGTGTTTCCAGTCTTACGACGAACTGGTGCGCTCTTGCCGTCTATTGACTGTCTGACAGGCGCTCTTCTGAATGGAATACAGCAGCTTTAAGGTGTGCTGTGGTGCGGCACCCTAGATGTGTGAGCAATATTCTCAGAACGGTCTTATTTGTGCTTTGTAGAGCAAGAGCAACTGCTGCGGTGTATCCAGTTTTTTTGTTGCGAAATAGGGCCCCAAGCTTCTGGGAGGCTGATTTTCCGATGTTAACAACCAACGTGGTCATGCCAGGACATATTGCTGTTGACCGAGATACCCAGTAGCCTGATTGACGAGGATGAAGGAATGGTCGATCCTGCCATAATGATGTCAGGGCCCGCCGAATTGGCCCTCAAGTTTGAACTTTCTCCAGATCTTGATTAATTGCTGTAATCTGCTTCTGTCTGAGGCGATGAGTCTCAGTCGCTGGTAAAGGTTATTCTGATCTAAATTGGGAGACAAGGATACTGTCATCTGCAAAACTGTAAACAGGATGATTCGTCTCGGTCAGCAGGTCATTAATGTAGATGAGGAACAGAATTGGTGAAAGTATTGCACCCTGAGGCACGCCCGCGTTTATGGTAAATGTATCTGAGATGTGTCCATCAACTGCAACGTGCAGAGAGCTATTATTAAATATTTACTTTTAGTTGAGGCAAGTACATTTGTGACCCCTTCTACCTTTCCGGAGGACAACAAAATAAAGGTTTTTACCAAAAAAAGATGGTCAAAACTCTACAACGCGACATGGATAAAAATTTCTGAATTTAATCCGAAATTAATTGGAGAAATATTACTATAATATGTACCTAATATGACAATTAATTTATTATTGTTATTTATATTTAAACATTAAAATGGGTGTTATACTGCAATTCGAAATGTACCGAATGAAAAAGCCCTTTAAAAAAGTGTATTACTGACCCCCCACGTTAATTAAAGAATTGTATGGTAGTAGCCCTGTGGGTTAGGAGTTGAAGAGGCGCCATCCGATTTTCCTTAAAACACGAACCTAATCAAATTTATTGGCGTGTTTCGGGGAATTTTAGAAATCTGTATATTTACGCGGATAACGTGGGTGGTAAGTTTTAAAATGAACACCCTGTATAATGATGTCATTCCTATATGTATGCATTATTTTGAAAACTAATTAACATCTAAAGGAATCATTTCGAAAACTATATTTATTTATTTAAGCAAACAATACACTACGGAACAGTATAGCAGTTCCAAATGGTACAATAAATAAAAAAAACACATCATTGAAAACAATATATAAAATTATATAAACAGTAAAGAAAACAATTGCACAATAATAAGTAGTCACAAACAAAAACGAACAAAATACAGAATATAACCCTAAACTGAAACATATTTGTTGAGTCGCTTCAACTTTTGTAAAGATATTTTAAAAATATCACAGTCGGAATAGGGTATATTGTAGTTGCACATCATTCTGTCAACGCAAGCAGTGAGGTCATAGATGGTCCTATGTAAAGGTTCATAAAATAGATGTTGCTGCCTTGTAGTCTGACTGGGATGAATAAAATAACTAGCTCCAACCAATGAATAAAGAATAAGATCTTTATTTTTTGGCTCCAACAGTTGGTGGCAGTCAACCATGTTGCTCAGAAGCTTAAATGTGAAGAGAAGCGGTGTATCACTCCTTCTACATTCGAGACTCATCATACCACACAGCATTAGCTTGGTCTCCTAGGTGAGTCCTGAGGAGGGGAAACGATGTTTGTATAATAGATACTTTACAAATCTATTTTGCACTTGCTCAAGTCTGTTCTTGTGAACGGCATAAAGGGGAAACCAAATAACTGAACAATATTCGAGAATGCTACGGACCAGACAGTTATATAGACACATTAGTGCTTTAGTGTCATTAATAAATTTTGTGTTACGCTTCACGAATCCAAGCAATCTGAAAGCCTTAAGAATAATACCATCCATATACTAATTAAAGAATAGCTTGCAAACAAATGTCACACCCACATCATTGACAGATTCCACGGTTTCAATAAATTCATTGTTTATGCTGTAAGTGCTCCCAATTGGATTTGTACATCTGTAAAAGCTAATAGACTTGCACTTAGAAACGTTGATTCTCAAAAGAAGAGCACCAGGACGCGAATTCATCGAGATCAAAACTGTAAGCCATTCGCATGACACGGACCGACGGTGTTGTAGAATTTCAAGTCGTCTTGAAACATCGTTAACGAACAACAAGAAGAGCACCGGTCCAATGTGTGAACTTTGAGGGACTCCAGATGTTACGCAAATCTCGCGTGAAGGACGTCCACAAACCACCACACGTTGACGACGCCCAGAGAGGTAGAAACCGATCCAAGCTAAGCTACCCGTGACTTCATTCTGTAAGAGTTTCCTAATCAGAAGCGGATGACAAACGCTGTCAAATGTCTATAGGTACAATATGAATTGGCATACTAAATTGCGCACATTCCAACAAATAAAATACTGAAAAATAAATAGGCAGCAAAAAACTTCACTACTTAAAGGTAAGTGTATTGAATTTTTTATATTTTTTCTCGCATGTCAATTTATTTCCAATTTAGTAGGTTTCGTGTAATCGCCCTCATGAGACATTTATAATTACCCCATAAGTGAAGCTTTACATAAAAAAAAACAATATGATAGCCTGGCTGAATTTACATCAATTGCTATCCGAACTCTTTTGGCTATACCGCTTCCAGCTTTAGTATATATCATAACAAGGGTTGGAAAGTACTAGTTTTCAAACAAGGGGGTTTTAGCACTAAGAGAGGTTGAAAATGTACTTTAACACGATAATAATGTACATCTTCATATGACCACCTATGAAAATAAGGAAAAATCACTCTTCAGATTCTGAAGATAACGATTAATATCACACGCGTGTTAAAATCAAATTTGCAATACGAGTGTTGAAACATTTTTCAAGATGTGTATGATATAAGGCACTGTCCAGCCAAGTTAACAGTTTTTTTTTCATTTTCATAGGTGGTCTTGACAATAGTTATTTGTTTTACTAGGCAGCAAAGTAGTAGATTGACTGCCGCGGCTGATAGTTCATAGCCGAGCGTAGCGAGGCTAGGAATTCAGCTAAGGCAGTCAATCTACTTTGCTGCCGAGTTGAACATATAATTTTTTCTCCGATTGTTTATAATGATATATGTATATTGTATATTTGCAAATTATTACAATTCCCACAATCTTTTTATTTTTCCTGTAGTGATAAATTAAGACAAAATTTGATATAAATCGCAATTGTTGGAACGGTTGGTTGCTATGGAAATGTATATGTCCATAATAATTATAGTTTGACAACTTATGTCAGACGTTTTATTCCCATGGAGACTAATCACTTAGCTGCCTAGGCAGCAAAGTACTTACTTTGCTGCCTGGACAGAAAAAGTAATACTTTGCTGATTGATATGGGTCTGCAAAATTAATATTTGCTGTCAATCGGAGAAAAAAATATTTTCTTGCACATTTTTAGGTATTGACCGTTTAAAAAAAATTTAATTTTGATAAAATTGCGAATGCACCACGCCACTCTCAGCAGATCTTTAAATTCACCCTTGAATCAGCATATAACGATTCAGGGCCGCCCTTGTGGGATCGGTGGGCCCTAAGTGTGCCAGTCCGACACTGAACGGCAATATATCTCCAGCTTAAAAAAAAGTTTTTTATTTATTATTAAAAAGTTAATATTAGCAATTAGAAACCTATTACTGAAATCTGAACCGATTCCATAATGCCGTTGTTTAAATTAGCTAGTGTGGATTATTTCGAAAATGCATGTAGCGTACTTTAAAGAGGATTTTCCGGATTTGATAAAAGCTAACATTTAGGTGCGTTATAATCCTTAATGCATTAGGGAGAATAGAGGTTGCAGTGTATTAGGGATATTCAGTTGGCCGTCGTGCAAGGGAAGTAGCGAAGTTGTTAACTTGCTGCCAGGGTACGCCATATGCTCATGTTTCGCATGCCATTAACCGAATTTGTCTGCTGTATAGTAAACTGCTTTAAGATAGTGAATGAAATGATACTTTTAACTTTTGGGATTTGGAGAGTGTAGATGTTTTGGCTATGGCTATAAATGCTATAATATTAAAATTGGCAAATACTTACCAATCAAGTAAAGTTAAAAATATAACTATGACAGAGTGAAAAATTAAAAAATCTGGCTGATTGCTCACCGGTAATAAGTCAAGTTGTAAGAATCCAATTTTTTTTTTAAAGATTTTGAAATTGTTTGATCTTATTGTCCTGCCACAGCTTATACGATAACCATCAGTAAATGTTCATTTGTGCTTATTTTAAATTGCACATATCATAAGTACTTCATAAAAAGTTTTAAATTCTTAAAGGATGAAGAAATATGTACACTTCCATAAAATGTAAAAAAATTTAATTTAGAAAATAATATATTTGATATACTAGTCCATAACTCAAAAACTATCGTCGAGCTCAGGTATGACTATAAAGGCTTTTTATCAGAACATCAAGATTTGCAACATATTGCAGAAAAGAATTTGGAACGCTCATAAAGAAACTACATATTTTTGCTTCAAATTTAAAAATCCGCTTTTCGAAATAGAATTGCGTGTTTAAGATAATCTATAAGGTCGATTTTTTTACGATATCTAGTTACCATAGTCTGTAGTCAAAACTCCAACTTTTAACTACAACAGACTTTTATGAGCAATACCGAAACAGAATTATTGCACTCAACTTACAATCTAACTAACTTTATTTTTCTACTCTTTGCTTAATCAAGCGAAACCAAAAGAACCAATCTTGGGATCCTACTAGTCACGCTCAATCAACCAATGCAGAAATCCTCTATCTCTCTTTACACTATTCTTACAACTAATAATTTCCATACTTTCGCGCAAACATTCTGTTTCGATAACCCCAACTTTAATTTGATATCCTGAAGGTCTGTTTTAATGAAAATTTCCAGTCATATTTTTTTTTAAATAGCTAGCATACTATTGATGATTCGCTACCCAAATAAGTTTCCTCAAAGCATTGTAAATATAAAGGCAATGAGGGAATTTTTGCTTAGCTAAATGACATTTCATTAAAACAGTGTGTTGCTTCATCCATATCTGATTATTGATTAATAGCTATATTTTGTATCAATACCAGAAACGATACGCTTCTTGTTAGCATTCTTCAGTAAAGGAATAGTGGTAAAATAAATCATCATCAACTACGCTCCTATTAAAGTCGGTTTAGTTATAAAAACAAATTTAATTACCTTTGTGCGGCATCTTCCAAAGACTCTCGGCGCACGATGGTTCCCGTAAGGAAAGCGTTTTTGCGGCGGAAATGACTGGTGAAAACCCGCCCGGAGTCGGGACGGGTCCGGATGTGGCTCCCAGGTTGAGCTTTTAGGAAAACCTGAAACAGCAAATTTAAATATAAAACTAGTGCTAGACATAGGAAATTAGTAATAGAAAACTTATAGCAATAGGTAAAGTTATGTTGCGAGAAGAAGATTTTTATTATTTAGTTTTTTATGTTAAGAGTCCTCCAACTCACCTCCCGTCTGCTATGCATGTACCTGATATATTTATTAATTTTACATAGATGATTCAAACGAGATTAAGTTTATACAATTTCTCACGAAGCACTGCATAAGAATATCTATGAATATTCAGGGTGTCCCAGCCATGTATTTTTTTATAAATGATATGATATTAGGTCGAGATAGTTGTCCGTTGGACACGCAGTATGTTTTTGAATTGAATAAAAGTGTTGTCCTCAAAATATTTTTTTTATAGTCTAGCTTTGGTAATTATTTCATACAATAATTTTTTTATATTTTATAGACACGTTAGATCTAAACGCGAAAGAAAAGTGCTCAATATGCCAAATTAATAATGTGCCAAATTTTGTATTTTTTTATATAACGCAATTGTTATTTAATATTGCTTTTTGTTGTCATGCAGGGTAAAATGTATTTCAACACTACAAATAGTTACAAAGAATCTATGTTTGATATTGAGTTTTTTTTTATGATAGTGGCACACACAATAAAGGGAGATCCTATGACACTCGACGAACTCCAATTGTAAGACGAACAGGAGGGCTCTTGCCGTCTGTCCTGACTGTCTGACAAGTATTGCTGGGGGCGGAATGATGCGGGATTGCGGGCCAAATCCTGGGAACATTTGTCGTGAAAGTATCTGTGAAACAGGGACATCTCGGCCACATGTCTGCGGTGTTCCAGACTATACAGATTCCGGGTCAACTCCGGGTCGCCTCCAAGACGCACAGCTCTCTTCTGAATGGAATCCAGCAGCTTTAGGGCGTGCTTTGGTGCGGCACCCCAGATGTGTGAGCAGTATTCTAAGCACGGTTTTATTTGCGCTTTGTAGAGCAAGAGCAACTGCTCCAAGCTTCTGGGAGGCTGCGATGTTAGCAACGTGGTCATGCCAGGACATTTTGCTGTTGACCGCGGCACCCAGCAGTCCGATTGACGAGGATGAAGGAATGGTCGATCCTGCCATAAGTTTGGTAAACGTGACTGCTTGGGTCTTTGCGGCATTGAACTGGACCAAATTTCTGTCGCCCCAAGTTTGAACTTTCTCCAGGTCTTGACTAATTGTTGTAATCTACTCCTGTCTGCGGTGATAAGTCTCAGTTGCTGGTAAAGGTTCTTCTGATCTAAATTGGGAGACAAGGGTACTGTCATCTGCAAAACTGTAAACAGGATTATTCGTTTCGGTCAGCAGGTCGTGAATATAGATGAGTAAAAGAGTTGGCGAAAGTATTGCGCCCTGAGGCACTCCCGCATTAATGTTAAATGTGTCTGAGCTGTTTCCATCAACTACAACGTGCAGAGAGAGGGTGATAGTCCGAAGTATGGCAGTTTGTTGAGCAGTCCGTCATACCAAACTCTGTCGAATGCCTTCGAAATATCCAACGCAATCGCTCGCGACTCTCCGTAGTTCTCAAATGTCCTGCTCCATATATGAGTGACATAGGCCAATATATTTCCTGTCGATCTCTCTTTGCGAAAGCCGTATTTATTATCGCTGATTATTCTGTTGTTCTCGAGGTACTTGAGTAGTTGCTGATTGACTACACGTTCCATGACTTTGAAGATTATTGAAAGCAAGGCGGTAGTTTGAGGCCGTGGTTTTCTTGCCATTTTTTTGAAACAGGTTGCACTCGAGCGACTTTCCAAGAAGATGGGTAGATCCCTTTTCCGTAAGACAGAGAAAAAAGCCTGGCAAAAACGGATGTTAGTTCGTTGGCGCAGTTCTTTAACACGATGGCAGGTATTCCGTCCGGTCCTGATGCCTTTGTGCGTATCTAGTTCTTTAAGGATGTTACGAATATCACGGTGATCAAACTTGACTTCTGCCATGGTAATGTTGATGTTCGATATGGTGGGGAGAGCCTTGCCTTGGGGGACGTCTAAGGTAGAGTGCGATGAAAATATTTTGGCGAGCATGTTTGCTTTTTCCTTGGCTGTAGTCGCCGTGATGCCACGTTCGTCTGTCAAAGGTGGAAGAGACGTTTTTGTAAAGTTATTTCTTACTGCCTTTGCTACCGACCAGAAACCCCTGAAGCCACTGGGGCATTGCAAAAGTTTATTCCTGATCTTTTGATTGTGTTTGTCTTTAGTTTCGTCGATCACACGTTTCCATTCATTTCTTGCTTTGACAAAATAATTGCGATTTTCAGCGGTCTGATTTTGCACCCAGTACTTGTAGGATTGCTATTTCTTACCTACAGGGCTTTCGCATCTTCTGTCGAATCAGGGCTTTCCTTTCGACGGTAACTTGATGGAATTTGGGATGTATGCTTCCATTCCTGAGGAGATTACTTGCGTAATCTCTTCGCAGTAGACTGACGGGTCGTTAGTGCCAAAGCAGACGTCGAGCTAAGGAAAATCTTGGTAGAACTCCCTTAGATCCTCCCAGTTTGCAGAATTATTATGCCAGATTTTGCGAGGCAATGGTGCGTCCTTCTCTGGAAGTGGCAATTCACAAGCCGTTGGAATAAGTTTGTGGTCGGAAGTACCTAATGGCGGACCAACTGTAATTGTGTACTGGTCAGGATTGGTGGTTAGAAAAAGATCCAGGAGAACGGCGAATTCGCCCCTCTCTGAGATTCGTCTATAAGTTGAGTAAGCCCGCAGCTGATGGCAAATGCTTCAGCATCTCTAACTTCGTTGTCGGGCTTGTTGTGATGTTTGAGCCAGTTGGTGTTGTGATCATTGAAGTCTCCCAGAACGATTATTTCTGAATTGGGGTGATCGACCTGTATTGAGTCTGTATGCCATTAGAAAAAAAATCTTCTCAAGTCATCAACTTGAATTAGATAAGAAGGTATGTTGTCTTGTTGACGAATTATTTCAATTTTGAATTCGTCTAGATTTTTATGACATCACCCTGTATCTTTAATGGAATTACTCTAGTAAGAAATGTATTCAAATAAATATGCTGATGATGATAATTTTATTTCACATTGTTGATTACTGTTATGTAAAATATTACGTTTTTAGTGGTATAAAAACTCCTAATCTCCTTTTCACAACTTTCCTATTCGTGTTTCTATTTATTATGAAATAAGATATTTTAAGAAGATTAAGATTAAAAGAGAATATTTAGCGCTTGGACTTTCTTTTTGGATGTTATTGTTTTTTTACAAATTTGTGCGGAGTTTCGTGAACCCCATAGTAATAACGTTGTTGACAGTTTTCGGGCATGTTTCTTTTGATTAAATTTTTCTGATGGTTTTAACGATATAGTACTTAGTGGGGCTAACATTAAAAATAGCGTTAGTAGAAGGACAAAAATACTGAAGAGTTGGCATGTAACTAACTAAACAATTACTCGTCATAATTTACGTGTCGAGAAAATTTAGTAATTCCTTTACAGTCTTGTGTAATCTGAAGAAAAAGAGTAATCTTACCACATTTTATTTTATAAATTAGATAATCTAATTAGCAATAGCAAATATAATTCAAAATATATAAGACACAGCAAACTTGTCAAATAACTGCTAATTCCCCCCCCCCCCCCTCAAGTTATTGACAGTGTAGTAATCTAGTTCTTGGATGCGAATTATGCATAGTTTGTATGTAGATAGAAATAAGAAAAAGGTGCTGTCCAAATCTGAAAAAATATACGTGGTAAGACAGTCGGAAAATAATTTTCTTTGAATGTCTTAAAAGACGAGAAAACTGATAAAAACGTCAATACTACCGAAAGGTCCGCATCAGTCATCAACTAGGTCGATGCACCAAATTTGAATTAAATAAACAGGTATGTTGTATTGTCTACGAATTACTTCAATTTTGAAATCTTCCAGACTATTATGACATCACCCTGTATTTTTAATGCAAAAATATTCTAGTAAGAAATAATAATTTTATTTCACATTGTTGATAACTCTTATGTAAAATGTACCTTTTTAGTGGCATATAAACTTTTAATCTCCTTTTCAACAACTTTCCTATTCGTGTTTCTAAAGATTTAAATGACTATTTATTATGAAACAAGATATTTTAAGAAGATTAAGATTAAAATACAATATTTAGCACTTGGACTTTCTTTTTGGATGTTATTGACTTGATATTATATATTATCAAAATATGAAGACATTACATGATGTGATACAAGGTGCCCCAAACTTCATGGTGACTTAGCCGTATATTAAGAACTGTACGAGGGATTTGCTTGAAATTTGGCGTGGAGACATAACCTCAATTAAACTTTCTTAGTAAAATATTTTGGCATTTTAGTCACTGCAGAGTTGACTGGAAACAAACTCAACTATGTTATCTTCAATGGGACACTACATATATAATCATAAATTTTGATTTCTTGTTTATTTATAAATATTTTTGAGATATTCGCAGTTTAATAAAAGAAAGTAATGGAAATTTAGTACTGATTAAGGCTCGATATTTTGAGAGCCACCCATCTTTCGAAACAAAATTTTGGCTACTTAAGGCTCTGATAAGGTTCTACAAAAACATGCATTGGAGAGTGTAATGGAATAGTAGCAAGAACATGTAGAAAATTTAATGAACAATATCTCCGTCAACCACCAATGGATAAAATAAAATTCAGAAAATTTGAAGCCAATTTCATAATCATGAGAAAATTGAAACCCAATGGATTCAGGTGAGCCGAATTATTGACGAATACTGACGATGATTTCTGAAAAACAATATTTGGTCTGGTGAGTCAAAATTTACATGAGGATTTCACATTTTTGGGTAAAACAAAATCCTTAAAAAAATAACTTTATGCACATTAATCGATAATGCCTTTGAATATCATATATGTGATGAAAACCTAAATTCAGAGAAATATTTAAAACTTTTTAGCAACATTTTAAAGCCATTTCTCAATACTTTAATACCAGAAACGCAAGATCATCGTGTTAGTACCAATTCGATAGTGCACCGGCAAGTATCAAATTTGTTATACGATTGTTCGACGACAGACGGATTAGACGCTTGGATCCATGCTTATGCCCACCTCAATCACCTGACCTTACACCGTTGGACTTTTACCAAATGTTGCTTCACTGCAAAGAAGATTTAATTAACCGAGTGCACGAAGCATTCCAAAACTTCGACGGTCAAGAAATTAGAAGAGCCACCACGCATCATGTTGAATCATATGCCTTGAAATGTTTACTGTAATTTTAGGGTTATTGTATTTTGTTTAATATTTTTTAATATAATAATTGTATTAATCAACGAAGTTACTGATATTTCAAAATATAAAAAGCTCATTTTTAGCTTAATGATGGATATGATAAAAAAGCATACATTTTTACAATAAAAAATATTTGTAAATAATACTCTATTTTCTTAATGCAAGTGGTATAGCTATTTAGTTTAACTTTGGAGAGCTTCTAGGTTGATAGCTTTTCCCTAAAATGTCCCAGTTTGGTTAAAAACTTTAGACAGAACGGTACTAAACAGAATTTTTTCTAAAACGTTGTATTTAACCTCGTTGCAAGCGAAACATAATTGTGGGTTTCTCTTAAGTTTGATGGCCCAGTGATATTTCTTACTATGTTTAATGTCATTTATTAATAGGGTGTTTTTTTATGACCAGCAGCTGCATAAAAATTGTTTTAATAAACAAAAAATATATTTTCCTGAATCCCAAAATATTTGGCGGTTTCCTTATTAGGCAGTATTTCCGAAAGAAAAAAAAATTTAGCTTCTAGGAAAAATCAATTTATTTTGCAACGTTTTGCAAAAAATTCGAATCGAATAATCTATAAGCCCTCCAATAAATAATTTAAAAAGTGCAACAGATAGAAATTTATTGACGATATAAAAAAATATAATGCGCACGACAGATGTGAAAAGTTCAACAAAGCAATATTAAAAACTAAAAAAATATATATATTATTGTAGGCGCCGCGTCGGACACTGATTTTGGTTCTTCCCACATGCTAGGCGAAGGCTCTACCTCTGAGCTACGGTTCCATTGAAATAATTGTGTCAAAAGTGAATATAAGTATACAAACCGGCATAGTTTTCACTTCAAAAATCAACAATTCTACATTTTCAATTATGTCAATATGATTTTTTGGTATATTGTATTTGTAATATTTCTCTTTTAAATACGAAAGTTTGGTGAGTACAGATCGTTCGGTTTTCCAGCAAAAAAATATTATATGATGACGTGTCGTGTCAAAACTCGAAATCGCGCAGTTTCATTTCAACGATCCCATCCTGTATAAAAGGCATCATCATTTCAAAAATGCCCTATTTTACAGTTTCTGGCGTAAATTCTTCTCAGGTATTTGGCTTTTCAATAAAATTTCTGGAGAGAAAAATATAAACCATAATTTTTTGACCAAGAAATCGATGTTTTAATAGTATTCATCAAAAGTCTTTTTTCCCGACATTTTCTGAACAGAAAAGCATTTAGAGATACCTTTTCTAAAATCTCTATCGAACTGTAGTGTCAGTTTTATCAATCTC